>OX465580.1:72947392-73123128 GCA_950022655.1 Alentia gelatinosa
CATCAGTAGTCTATCTGATCCTTATTACACTATAGAAGGTTTGAGTGTGCTGAGCCTCAGGTAGTGACCACACTCAAAGAGCTGGTACACCAGACTTACCTGACTGGGCCGCGCTCGCCACATTTATAGCACTGAGTCATGACGTCATAACTCGCAGACGCCATCCACCGAAGGAACTGCCTGTACTCCGGAAGACTGCCCCATCTCCGGAGGAGGAGCTCCCAAGTGATGACACCCGTGTTCATTACAATATATATGTGTATATTTTTTAATTGTTGGGCTCACCCACGATTATTGCCTCGTGTCCCGTACATAGAATGACTACTTGTTTCACCTTGCACCTAGCACTTAGATGAACAGTGCGTGTTGTGTTACAGATGACTCGGGAGGCTGGGGTACAGGCGGGCTTTTCTCTGCTCTCTCCCGAAGGACAGATCGAGTGGAGCAGCAGTACGAGTTGGCCGGTGAGATGAGAGGTGAGCTTTATCCTATGTTTGCCCAAATTGCCATTATTTTCAGTACATCACTGTCACATATTAAATATCTAGACAGATTTATGCATATCCCATCCATGCAATTGTCGATAAAAGGATTTTGGACAGGAATACTCCCTATCTTGTATTTGTTTGTTATGTTTGCAGACCTGTCTCTGGGTGACGTGCATCTCATTAAACTAGAAACTCGTCCCGAAAGAAATAACAACGGCACTGAATATGTAAGTATCTTTACCAATATTATTTACAGGATTCAATTGTAATTATATCTGATGATAATCCATTTCAATTGCGCTTATCTTCTGTAAAATAAGAGTTGCTGATAACGGGATATATGTTAAATGATGTACTTTGATGTGTTTAGGTTGGTTTATTAGTGGCACAGACCCGGGATAAGCACGGACAGTTGACTGGCATTAAACTCTCAGCTCTTAGTGATGGACTCAAGAAGATCTACAAAAGGGCAAAGGCGCTAAAAGGTATCTCAACTAAAGGATGAAAGAAATTAGACAAATTAGAGTCCCGTTACTGAGCGATGTTGCATTTATTTTATGATGTAAATAATTAGGTCTGCATTAGTCGATTTCTTAAATCTCGAATTTGTTTTTACCTTTCTTTATTTTCTTAACATTACTATATATATATTTTATATATACACATGTATATGGGACATGTGTTTATGGGACAGTTCCTACAGGGTTCATTAAAGGCTATTACCGGGGGTGGGGAGAGGTGGGCAATGGATATCACAGGGTGGGGAGGGGCACTTCATTTTGAGGTGTTCCCGGGGGGGGGGGGGGGGTGCCCTTCACTCTCAGGTATTCCCTGAGCAAAACCCCAAAAACCAACACCGCCACCTTCCCACCGCTGGCATACATAATATATGCTTCTTTACTTACAGCAAGTGTTCATCTGCCTCGTCTGGGTCATGCTACCCCCGGATTTAACTGGTACGGCACGGAAAGGCTGATCCGTAAATACCTCGCTTCACGCGGTGTACCCACCTATATGTATCCTTCATCCACGTGTTTGATTCTGACTGACGGCGTCTTACGAATGACAAAGTCCTGCACAATGGTCAAAAGGCTAATTGATGGACGCTAATTCTATGTTGTTTAACTGGTACAATATGGCATCGTCTTTCTCAAAGGACTGCATATTTCCTAGTTAATTTTTATGTTGTGAAGTATACACCTCTGGGTACAGCCTATGCTAACTTGAGTAAATGAAGTTGTTGTGTACATGTAAAAATCACTGTATGTATTCTCTCTTGACTGTTGATCTCTCTATATGGGATTTACCGCGAAATGCTTTATATCTAAATATATACTTATCTTTGCGAATGTGAAAAACCTTAACTACCAAACAGCTATTACTTCAAACGTCGACAACAAGCCCCCAAAAGGAGACTGTCATCATCACCAGAACCTGAAGACAGAAGTATGTAGCAAAATATATTCAAGATCTACATTTGTTAATTAAGAAAGGAAATGAGAAGAAAATATTCCCACTAACTCGGCGATGGGCAGGATCCATCGTTAGGTAACAAAATAATTATGAGACATTATTTACCAACATATTTCGAACTTTCAGTCCTTCATCAGTGTGTGCTTCATTGATTGTTCAAACGGTGGTTAGAGCGGTTTTTGAGTAACTAGGGTAATGTTCAGTGTTTGCCTTCGTGTACAGATACAAGTGTGATTTTAATAATCTTTTAGTTTAGTATCGATAATAATCGTTTCGAGTTTCTTACACTGTTTGGTGAAATTATAGGTTAATAGGGCATCTCAAATGACCTTATTAGACCAGTCACAGAGATGTTTACAAACACGATTGTTGACAGATCCCTATGTTTTGAATTATCTTATCAAATCATGTCAACATGGATCCATACTGATGTTTACATGTAGCAATGGCTACAAAGGTGGGGGGTGGGGGTCAAACATTTTGGAAATTTTGCTTATGCTCTCTCTTTGTTCTACTGCGTACAAGATCTGGAGGGGTAGGGGGGGGGGCGGGGGTCCCAAAATTTCGGAAATTCTGCGTACGTACTTTATGGATGGCCCCTTTCATCTATTGAATCCTCAGGATGCATATGGTAATTTAAGAATAGAATTAGCACTGGGGCTAATGTAACTAAAACATATTGGAAAAGAGAAAAACATTAAAAAAAAACCAGGATCTATTAAAGTTTAGGTCCATGACACCAGACTAGCTGAAATGAAAGAACATGTTTTATAAAAATGAAACCTGTTGGAAGGTTATGATTTATTTATAAGACTGGCTACTAAATACACATGGGATTTACCATCAGCACGACGCTCTCACCAACTGAGCTAACCGGCCACCTAAATACACATGAGAATTGAGATAAAAGGATCTTTTGCTGTGCTTATTTGAATTATTACAGAATTCTGAAGTGTGACCCTAACTTCCTTAACTTTTCCCTTGGTCAGAAATAAGAATAGATATTTGGCATATCATTTTAAATCATTTTGAAAAATGAAATCGTAGCATAGGTTAATCGTGTATAAACTGTACTCACTCTGTAATTCAATCATTTGTTTTCCTGAGAAACAAAAGTGTAATGCTGTTAATCGATAATATTTATTTCTGTTTAGGCCCAAATTCATCAAGAACAAATGATGATGGGGAACCACAAAAGAAAGTACGGATGTCATCAAATCCACTGGCCGATGTACCGTCTGGCCCGTCCTCCAGTTCGGCGTCAAACTCGTCGTTTCAGCTAACGGAGAGCCTCCCAGACTTTATGGAGGGAGTGGGTGTATACTTCATTGGCGTCTCACCAGACACCAAGAGAACCCTCACCAGATACCTCATTGCATATCCTTTGTTGAGTGGTATTTGCCCATAGGCAAAACCACCAATTAGATTCGTATGTTGGATTGATTCCCCCAGTCTAACGTAATTTAGTAGTAATTTATGCAACTGCCCGGTACCTGCAGATAGTATTTGTGAGCAAATAGATGTTGTAGCATCATTGGTCTTTTAAACACGAATGGCACGGGTAATTATATTTTGTTGTTATGCATAGATAGGGAAGAGGCACATCGCTGTCTTATTGCTCCCAACGGCCCCGCACATTGCCCATTGCTGTTTATCCACTATGTACTCAACAACTGTCAGCTGGGTAGCCATTGGTGCAGTGGAGCTGCACTAGCAGGTCGATGTTTTGACTCATCATAGTAAATATCACTTCTAAATTTCAAGTCAAGTAGCTTTATTAATATAATTTGCAACAATAACTACAAATACCACACTGTCGCTAGACTTCTTTATTTCATATAAATCTAGTATGTAAATCAAGCAAATGTAAATTGACATATTTTACCTATCAAGATTTGGATAAACTATACAAAACATAAGATGTGCTCATTTAGAATTAGAATGAATCGCAAGAACCACATTTGACTTATAATTGGCAATATTCAAAAATCACCAGGTGCATTGTAGGATATTAAATTATCAAGGAATATTAAAAACAAGGAGATGGGCTCGAATGCAATGAGAAATTCATGAACAATGCTAGGACTTTAGAATAATGGGAGTATTTTTAAATCACTTTGCGTGTTCATAATACTATATTTCTATGTTTTAAGTCACTAGACCTTAACTTGACCCACTTATAACGGTGACGTACATACTGATATTCAGGATGGCACCACACACTTGGTGGTCGCGGACTCGCCTACAAAACAGGACAGTGACGTAAGTCGGTTTATCGTATATTTCAGTTTACCTCCTTTACCAGTATCACATACCTTCTACTGTCTCGTTCTCATCAGTGAAGGGTTTATATTGAATCATTCTTTGTGTAGAATTACATATAACCCCCAAACTTGGAAGAAGACAAACGACTGAAAAACGGTTTACATAGTCCCAGGCGGACTGTCTATATTTAAATATCTGGCCGACGTTTCGGAACACACGTTCCTTCTTCAGGGCATTAAATACAAGTGAACAGAACAATAGAACAAACAGGACGAATCATTCTTTGTACCTCATCTGCCTTAGATATACATGCATACATTGATTACGATGCTATGTGGCACCACAGACCTTGATGACTTGTATAGGCCCATGGTGGTGCGTTTATCGAATTAACCCAAAACTTTAGAGTTTTAACATTTTCCATGTAAATTACTCACATATCACAATGGACATAAGACTGCTATTTAAGACTAGTGAAGCTACTCAACTCCACCTACCATCCAAGTAAAATCAGGAAATGAACCCTCCATTCTTGTTTTTTTTTCAGGAAATAGAGAAAATAACTGAAGCTTATCAGGATGTGGCAGTTGTCAGGACGACTTGGTTAATGAGATGTTTCGTCAAACAACGCAAAGTCAACCAGTCACGCCACCTACTGACACAAGCGTGAACGAGATACTGGTGGTGTCAATATCACCTCTAGACCATGATAGTGCAGCTAAACCACATATTGCGATAAAGATGTACAGTAAAACGCTGTTGTAACAAAGCTCCGCTGACTGGATGATTAATTTTGTGGTAATCAGGGTTTGATGTGAAGCTTATTGCGTAAAGCGTATTGCACCAACTAGAAGCTCTGTCAATGCAAGGCATCTAGCAGATGTTGGATAGCCGGCCTGCCATAATAGTCTCTCAATAAGGCGCTCTTCCACCGCATAATCCAATTCCAGCCGGTGTATGGTTGGTGTACAGCGCCCTAGTGTACGCTTCCACCAGGTTGATCTCAGTGGCAGCAGGCCGGCGTGCCAGCCCAGACACTCCAGATAGAGTAGTGGAGAGTAGTGCCGTCTGGTGTAAGTTGGCCGCATTTAACATGGTAAGTGAGTTCCCCACTCAGTCGATAGGAGGCGCCTCAAATGGGCCTCCACACACTGTGCAACTCAGTCTGTGCAAAACCTACCAATCAAGCGAAACAGTGTGTCGCCATGTTGGATTTGTATGGGAAGGATGAAAGCTTGTCAATTTTCTGCCGAATACTGCGATTAAAGGAATAATGGAGGTAAATAAAGATAAGGCTTGATGTTATGAATGTGTATAGCACAGTCTGGTGCTAGAATTCTGCCGAAACTGTCAGAATTTTAGGTTTCCGCTCGCGGATGAGCACATCACCAGCGATACCCTCCATGTTGATGGCCTCTCTAGCAGTGTTGGCAGCGGCAGGTGTCGGGAAAGCTCATGGACGCATCCTTGGTATCATCTGGAGTCTCTGGCCACTTCCATTGCGGGGGAAGCAGCAAGCTTTCAATGCTGGTGCCATACTCTAATCAAACCCATCAGCCGGTCGCATAGTTCCAGCCAGCAAAAACTAATAAATCAGTTTTGGTCGGCTGGAAGAAATCCCGCGAGGCCAAAGAGAATTGGTAGATCAGGTGGGACGCCAGGTAAAAAATCTAGCTGATGGAACAGCGTGGAACAGCTTTTTCAGCAGCCAATGGCCCAGTACCCTAACAAATGTTCAGCAACATCAAGGCAACGTGCTAACAACTGCTGGCAAATGCTGTGTGGTTGGTGTACTTCTTCGCTTGGTTGGTGAAACACACGCTTAACTGCGTTTGTTATAACAATGATGTATGTGTAGAAAATATATCAGACCAGGCAAATTACTTTGTTATATTAAGGGCTGACTGCACGGCCACAGAAAATCACCTTGTGGCTGCTGCACAGTCATCGCTCAGCCTGCGTGTGTCAGTGGGAATAGGAGTCGGTCTGGTGGAGCAGGCCATATGCTCAACGGGGGTGGGGGGGGGGGGGGGGGGAGGGGCGCTAGAAGTAGGTGACACTATTTTTACTGTTTGGGGCCTGGGGACCATCATTTTGCTGAATCACCTACATAATGCTAGGTCTATGGGTGATGTCAGACGTGTATTTCATATATCATTTTATGTATGAGGCTATTTTGAACCGAAAGTCACCAGCTGGATTGGCGAATAAAATAGCAGCCCGACGGAGACAGATTCAGTGGCAGTGCAGTGGGAAAGACCCTTAAACAGAGTTTTTGCGGTAACTGAGTTTGTTACAGCGAAGATTTGATAGAGTAGGATACACTGTAATTTTTACACATTTTATTTTTCATTAAAATGTTCTTGATTACTGACCTGATGTAATATTCAGGTGTACTAGCTGTGAAATTTAAAGTGCCTGTGATTACATTTACTTATGTATATTCATGAGCTTATATAAATTATTGAATTATAGAAATGGAAATGTCCAATGTACATATATTCAAGAAGAGCGAATGTTGGAGCCACTGTTTTCAAATCATTTATGGAGGGGCCCAAAATTGTGAAACATGCAATCAACACGTGGGCAAAATGCACCAGAGAACAGTAGAGATTTGGATCCTTTATTGTGAACAAGTAGAGAGAGAGAGAGAGTAAATGCAGAATTTCTGTCTTAAAAGAAAGGTGTTGCCTCATATAAATTACGAATCATTGAGCATTTGATAATGACTTGGAAATGGATGTTACACATTGTAAGTACTGACGATGGCTCTACTCGGAAGATCAATAACAATAACAATCTTCATCTGTTTATTGGCAACACACGGATACAAATAGCACCATCATATAAATAACTGGGTGTTATACTTGATCGTAACCTGAAATTTTAAAATTATATTCAAAACATTATCAAAAGTCTCGCACAAAATTAATTTATGAAACAAAATCAGAATATACCTGTCCCAAGAGGCTTTTCTGAATATCTATAAAACAATAATTTTACCACTAATCGATTATTGAGATATATTCTATACACACGCCACAAATTTCAGTTTAAATTGATTACAAGTACTTCAGAATAATGTCTTAAGAAGAACATACCGTATGCACCCTCTAACCCCACGAGTTTTACATAGAAGCCCTCAGTTGTAATATTGCCTGGAAGAGCGATTGTAAAAAATCGAACGCAATAAAAAACCTCTAAAAAAAAGAAGTTACCCTAGCTAGATGTATCACGTTGTTGGTTTCATGTATTATCTCAAAGAGTTTACTTACTATGTGCACCTACCCGGCCTACTCGTTATAATGAGGACCCTCGTTTAAAACAAAGGACACACAATTTTACTGCCTACTTCAAGTCAGTTCATTACATGGAACCAGACTTGTTGAGTATGCTGCCATTTGAAATTAGAAATACGGAATCACACAAGAGTTTCAAATATATTAAAGAAAGGTCGCAATGCCCAAATTCCATAAACAGAGACTGTCAACCCATAATCAAATATTATTAGTCAATGAGTACATGATAGCCAGCTAAATGAGTTTCAATATACTTAGAAGAAGATATATTTATGTATGTAAAACTAAAAATGGTATCAATTATAAGCTACTACATGACGATGAATCAATGTATTTCTATACAAGATCAATGTACCGATAGAGCTATAAAACTAGTCGATTGTGATGTGATTTTGTCAGGTTAAATAAAAGAACTAAACAAATAAGAAAAACAAAAACCGCTAAAGTTCTCAAGTCTGTTTTTCTGACCAGTCAGTCAGGATGTACAATTGCATGATTATAGTCAATTAGTTGTCCGTGCCAATACTTGAAGCTACAGTTATGAATACGAGACGTTATCTCATCGTTTTATCGATCTATCGTCTATTCACTTAATAGTCTTATCCCTTAATCGTTTCCTTGTTCTTGACTTACTTGTCACAATGTTCAGTTGGCGAGGAAGCTTATCTTATAATTGATACAATGTCTGACCTCCCGCAGCTCGTAGATTTCCATGGAAAGGGAAAATCCCACGACAACAGTTTGCTCTGGTGTCCAGTGTAGAATGTGGTAAGTTCATGGTTCCAACAGGAATATTTCATTTTGGACACTCATACTTTATCAATCAAACCCATATTTGTAACTAAGAATTATCCATGTCTGTTCTAGCTTTTCTGAAATTTTATTATTTGGCGTCAGTGGTTCAGATGATTTCATTTTGATGCTTTGTATGACTCCTAGTTGTATGAGAGGTATACCCTCTCGTGAACAATGGCATCAGAGTGGCACTAACAGCGGACAAATATTTCATTATGAAATGGCAGTCACCACTATTAACACCGCCCATGTAATCAGTGTCGCTTGCTGGTGCGTCGTTGCGGTATTGCATGGACATTAAACTCTAGAGATACACTGTCCATGGGTATTGCAACGTACATTTCCGCTATGGTGGTGCTAAGGGCAACAACAAACGAAGTATCAGATAGGAAAACGGGTCCCTGTTATTCCGATCGGAATAGAGGGAAACCATGTTCCGGTGGGAATAAGTCAATGTTACTCGGTAAGGCTTGGAAAAATTACTGCCCAAGGCGTAGCCGCGGGCACTAATTTTTCCAAGCCTCACCGAGAAACTTTGACTTATTTCCACTGGTACGTGGTTTCCCTATTCCTATATACCTTCAATCGTCGGCTAATATCGATAAAAAAAACTGAATGTCAACCTGGGCAATAAAAGTCAACCTGGGCAGTAAACCAAAGTTATTCCACCCCCAGCAGCGTTAAGTAATCATAGGTTGTTCGCTTATAGGTATATAGGAATAGGTAATGCTGAGTTAGTATGGGGCCATCCATAAAGTAAGTATGCAGATTTTTCTGGAAAACCGAACATCCCCCCCCCCCCCCCTGTTGCACAGCATAGGCCCTACGCTTCTCATGAATCCCCCTTATTGCGTATGTACATTTTCTGAACCCCCGCCCCCCCCCCCCCCCGGCCTTGCCAACACCTCAAGTAGGATTCAAGTGTATCAACTAATGTACCTCAAATATTTTCCTCAGTCTCTCAAAAATCGCAGATTGTATTTGCAAGGAAGGACACCTCTGAGACAAGGTCCCTAAATGCAGGGTTCTTTATCGCTGAAATAGGGACCCTCCTTATGAGTACCATTGAGACTTGAGAAAAAAAGTGGGATTCACACGTAGAAACTAATATACCTGAGATGGGTGTACTTCATACCTTTCGCCTAGTCTCAAACAATTCTCCTTTGGTACGAAATTCTTATGGGAAAGTGCTTTTATACCAGTCTCAAGGAAAAATGGCGAATTTAATTCACATGGAAGGACACTGTTATGAATTAAAGTTCTTTCACTAGTATAAAGAGTGACAACAAACAGACAGACAATGATGATGGTTGAGGAATTTTAAATGTTGAAATGTATATTGTAATATTTATATTGACTAAGTATAGTCTGGCCCTCTGGTCTGGGTAACTGGACTGGACAGGTCTATCAGCAAAGTAGAGCTGTGGAATAAAAGAGGTATAGGTCAATGAAATGGTGAAACAAACTTTTACTCTATCATAGAGAATCAATAAATGGATCTAAGTACGGTAATATACCAAAGGAAGACAAGAAAGGCTATCTGAATAATACCCCTACACTCCCCACATATATATATATATATATATATCTTTAGGACGTGGCTAAGATGTCACTTGTTCGAGCTACGGCATTAAACTGACGGAGCAGTCGTCTGCTCGCGTTATTTATAGTCAGACCACTCGCTACCATAGCCAAAAAAAAAACCCACACATATATATATATATATACATAAGAAAATCAGGTAAAAGTGTATACCTATCAGCAAAGTAGAGTTGTCAAAGCTCTCAGCCAGCAGTGTCTGGTAAGTCTGGTACAGTGGAGCCCCTCTGTAGAATGGTGGTGAAGGTGGCAGCACTGGAGCAGGATTCACTGGAGCGGGGCCTCCGGCTGAGGGAGGTTCCTGTAGAGGTAGCCCGGTCCTATACCTTCTACAGGGAGAGAGGATTTCTCCAGAAGTCAGATTCTAGCTGGTCTTTTATACACCTGAGGTGGATTCCCGGTGCCGGTCTGTCTGGAACATAATTGCTCCAAAGCAATCAACAGGTTGTCAAGTGATTCAACCCAATCAAGATGCAAGGTGAAGGTCACTTAGTCCAGTGGTCAAGTCACTCTCCCAGCATTCTTGTTATAACACTCTCCAAGCATAGTAACTGTTACACAGTACACACAAATACCTTCAAATCTTTAGTAAAGTGGAGGTAAAGGAATATTATACAGACCACCATTAATCTATTAAATATATTACTGAGAATAAAGCTGCACTAATATGTGCTATAAAATCATAATAAGTTTATGAAAAAGCCAATTTCTCAGACCATATGACCAGGTTTATCCCAATGAATACAATTTATACAAAAAAAACAATTTTGGGATTTGTAACAGATACATCTGGTACACAGTCTCAGACAATCCCTGTGATCACTTACCCTGGGAGATGAGGGGTGTGACAAACGTGACCCAGCTTTCAAGATGGCCTCCTCTTGGCTATGTTTGTTACTTAGTCGGTGACTCAACTGTGGGTCCATTTGACTCATCAAAATCCCCCTGTACATTTTAAACGTGTTTAGAGCTAAAATCTCATTGGATTCTGTATATATTGTTAGCGGTAGTTATTGCCATCAATTGTAGGGGGGGGGGGGGGGAATTGTCTCAGGGAAATGGAACCCTACAATTCAGATGAAGAAATTGTGTTTTAGTAAAGAATCTCAGCAGAATTTGTCTCAAACAAACACCCTGTGAGGTATGTGAATCCCGCTTTACCAGTTTCAAGGAAAAATGGCGAATTTGATTCACATGTCAGGGCATACCTGGTATGTAGATGCCCCAGATGATAACGACAGTTTAAGATGATACGAATGTCATTCTTTTTTTAATCTTCGGTACGTTCGACATAGACATCGACATAGACATCGACATAGACATCGTCAAATCTGCAATCAGTATATATATAAGTTCAGATAATTAGTTCAATTTCACACCTCGTAGGTTTACAGATTTGACACTTGCTTGACATTAGATAGTTATACAACTAATAAAGCAGTACTAAATGATATAGATTTATGTGAAACATAGCACATTAAAATTCCTTAGATAACTATAGCAGTCATTAGGCTCACATAAGACTGAATCTCCTTGACATATTCAAACACCAGTACTAAACTAGTCATACAGTGACTGAGTGTTAAACTAGTCATACAGTGAGTATTGGCCATACATCAATATGGACACTTTGAGAAATACACATACACCAACTAGAAATACTCCACATATCAGACAAGTAAGTAGATGCACTAAATGAATAGGAACATAGTACAGATATTCAACCACTGACCTGAAAGCATGGCACTCTCAAACAAAGGATTCTGAAACTAGGTCAATACTGTGAGTAGCTCCCACTAAAATGTCTACAAAATCAGTATTTCTGTGCAATACACATACCTCACACATAGGTACAGTGAATCTACATGTAAATATCAACTTAAATTTACCTTGTGGCCTCTGTAAGTTACATCTGGACATCTATTTGGACTGATTTCTTCAGGAACTTTGTCCACTTCTGTGTTGCAGTTGTGCAATCCACATGATGCTAGTCTTGAACCCTCAGTTCTACTACAGATTATAGTTAGTCCACTAGGACATTATAAAACAATAAGTATAAACTTAATCTGTAAGGTGATATCATGTTTAAATCAAATTATATTACATTTAGGTTTTATAAACACAATATCTTATTTAAAAGGTGGTAAACTTGATAAGTGTTTGGTTTGAGATTAACTGTTAGTACTCAAATATACACAAGGTGGCAGCATGGTTCAATTCTGTTAGTACACAAAGTATCCACTAGACTGCAGCACGGTTCTGGCATGGTTAAGTATGGGTGCTGCTACATGGTACATAATCTCAGACATTGTCCCAGTGAACACTCACCCTGGGACTTTGTACCCTTCAGGTGAATGATGTGAAAAACATACTGCCTCTCACCATAGTGGCCCTCACCTTATTGCCTCTCAAAGAAACTGTCCCTCAACCATACTGTTTCTCCACAATAATTACCCTATATCAAATCGCATCAAATCATACTGCCCTTCACTATACCGTCCCTAAGCCATACTGCCCCTTAACTATACTACCTCTCACCAAAAGTAGCCCTAAACCATGCTGCCCATTACCATACTCGTCCTCACCATACTGCCCCTCATCAAAACTGCCCCATAATCATATTGCTATTCCACCATACTGTCCCCAACTGATACTGGCCATCACCATACTGTCCCTCCACCACACTGCCCCTCCACCATTTTGCCCCCGAACTGTGCAGTACTGCCCCTTACCATAGTACCCTCAACCGTACTTCCCTCAACAACACTGCCCCTCAAACATACTGTCCCTCAATTACACTGCTCCTCAACCATAATGGGCCTAAACCATTCTGCCCCTGAACCATACTGTCCCTTACTATGATAAACCTAAACCATGCTGCCCCTCAAGGGCAGTATGTTCCAGGGGTAGTATGGTCGAGGGGCTGTAAGGTTAGGGAAAGTATTTTTAGGGCAGTAAGGTTGAGGGGCAATATGCTTTAAGGGCAGTATGGATTAAGGGCAGTATGGCTGAGAGACAGTATGGTTGAGGGCCAGTACAGTTTAAGGGCAGTAGGGTTTTATGGGCAGTATTGTGGTTGAGGGAATGTTTGTGTGATAGCTGGTATGGTTGAGGGGTAATATGGTTGAAAGGCAGTAGGCATTTGACCTTGGTGACGTTTTTCTTCATGGGCATCATGATTTTTGTCCTTAGTGATGGTTTTCTCCATGGGCATCATGGAATTTGGCCTGGGTAATGGTTTTCTCCATGGGCGTCATTGCTTTTGGTCTTGGAGATGGTCTTCCCCATGGGCATTATGGTATTTGGTCTGGCTGATGGTCTTAACCATGGTCACTCTGGCTTTTTGCCTGGATGATGGTTTTCTCCATGGACATAATGGTTTTTAACCTTTAAGACGTTATTCACCGTGGGCATCATTGTTTTTGGCCTGGGTGGTAGTTTCTCCATGGGCATCATGATATATTTGGCCTTGGGGATGTTTTTCTCCATGGGCATCATGATTTTTAGTCAGGGTGATGTTTTTCTTCAAGGGCAACATGATTTTAGGCCTTGGCGATGTTTTTCTCTATGGGCATCTTAGTGTTTGGCCATGATTATGTTTTTCTCTATGGGCATCAGGGTTTTTGGCATTGATGATGTCTTTCTCTCTGGGCATCATAATTTTTGGCCCTGGCGACATTTTTGCCCATGGGGTACAATGGTGCAATATCGAACTTTCTCACCTACCAACCTTCCTATCCACCGACCTACCTACATACAAACCTGCACACCCACAAACCTGTTCAGACATCTACCTTTCGTCCCACCAATCTACCCACCTACAAACCTGTTCAGACATCTACCTTTCGTCCCACCAATCTACCCACCTACTGGACACCTGCCCTCAAGCCTGTCTACCTATCAACTAACCTATCCACAAACCTGCCTACCAACCAGCCTGTTCATGAAACAACCTGCCTAACCCCCAACCTACCCACCTACCCACCTACCTACCCTCCAGCCTACCCACTTATCAACTTACCTATCTACCAACCTGGCTAGCAATCAAACTGCCAAGTCAGCAGCCTGCACACCACCAGCCTGCTCACCTATTAACCTGCCTACCATCCAAGTTCCTCACCTACAAACCTGCCCTATCCACCAACCTGTTCACATATCAGCCTTGTGACCCACCAACCTGTCCACCTACTGACCTACCTACCCACCAGCTGACCCACCTATGAACCTACCTATCCAACAAACTGCTTACCCACCAACCTGCTCACCTACCAACCTGTCCACTACCCAACCATTTCACCTACCAACCTGCCTACCCACCAGACAGGCCCTTCTAATCCACAACCTACTCAACAACTTTCCCGCCACCTCATGAACCTACCCTTCTAACAAGACATTGCAATTATTCATTAAAATTGTGTGTGCATGCATATGGAAAACCATGCTTTCAACCCCCCTCCCCCCTTGTACGCTTTTGTACGCAATCGGTCTGACCCCAGCCCCCTTGCTGCGTACATACATTATGGATGGCCCCTTTAGAGCCTAGGGGTCATACAGGACCCATTAAAACCTTTATCTAGGGATTGAGCCTTTATTTCCGATTTTGAGCCTATAAAAGCCCTTATTTTCAGATCTGAATCTTAATTTCTTTCAAATGGAACTATTATATTATAAAATCAGTATTTTATTGCTTGCATCCTTCATGAAATGGAAACTAAAACAAATGAAAAGCCAAGTTGTGTCTGCTCCAAGGTTATTCATGGAATTCATATCTTATAACAGTGTTCCCACAGCACCTTGAAATCTTGGAAAACGGGATGAACCTGGATAAAATATCATGAAATATTGAATTTTAGAATTCTATAAAGATAGCTTGGACTTTCACCTTTAGTAGTGGAAAATCGGCAATTTCACAACCTGTAGCTTAAGGGCATCGCACACTTTGCGACTTTTTTCCTTGAGATATGCTGGAGGCTTTGCTCCAAAAATATCGCAAGGAGGTGCAGTCAATGCAGGAGGGGGTTGGTAATAGTCTGCGACAAAATCTTCTCAGGCATCGGTCACCCCAGCAGGAGGTGGCTGGAATATCTCTAGGGATATCTGTGCACACCTTGAGACCTTTCCTGGGATTTCCCACCCTTTACAGTGTGAAATAAATCTCAACCATGGATAACTGGAAGTTCTTTGGTGTACATACACTATCTAGAAGATACTAAATTCTATTCTTGTGCATTTTGTTGGAGGAGATTATTTGCTCAATCTCTCTTGACAAATAGTTTTAGAAATGATTAGAAGGAAGATTTATACATGATTTTGCAAGACTTATTAATCATATTAATTATTTCTTTTCAGTTATGATTTGTTTCCATGAGAAGAAATATATATATATATATATATATATATATATATATATATATATATATATATATATATATATATATATATATATATATATATATATATATATATATATATGGAGACATATACTCTAAAGATTGCAACTAAGAATATACCACTAAATATGTTTCATAACTAAATCCCAGAAAGGAAAAATAGTTAAAGAGCTGGGACGGGCTAGGAGGCGGAGTAGCAGCCCTCCCAGCCGGTTGAGACCAAAAGCTGGACATATCTCAAGAACAAAATGAAACATGCTTCATTTGAAAATCTCAAGTTAAGTCTCAAGGAAAAGTCGGCGACAAACTCCAAAACAGTGGGGGGGGGGGGGGGGGGGTGAAAAGGGGCTGGTAGATATCTCAAGGAAACCCATGCACACCTTGCGATATTGCACCAGAAAAGTATCGCAAGGGAAGTTTTGCGCTGACTTTTCCCTTCAAAACGGAGAAAATCGCAAAGTGTGCGAGCGATACCCTTTACATTACAGACTCATTTATGTTAAGACATTTTATCATATTTCTTGACATTTTCCTTTTTACAACAGTAGGAAATTTGTCTCTTTATCTGTGATCCATTATCATGCTTTGGAATTGAAAACATTAAGGTGTTTAGATAGCTGTGAGGTAACTAGAAGAAGTGATCAGAGGAGTCATTATTTTCATAGTAAATCTGTAACACCCCCTGAAACCTCAGAGAGAAAGATACCAATAACGCTGACTAATTCAGCACGACTTTTTTGGGAGGGGAGGGAGGTTTTTTGCACATATCAAATTCTGTTAATATAGCAAAACAAACAGACATCCTCTGGCATGAGATTTTCCTGGATATTTCGGAAATTTTGGAGTTTTTGACATGCCAATGGTCATTCATGAGATTGATGTAATTCTGAGAAGAATCTTTGTTAAGGGGTGGGAGTTCAAAATGAAAACCTGAAATATTGTAAGCAATATTTTCACAATTCTTATCATTTTAGCTTTCAGCAGAAGCCAGGAATTCACCTAGAATAACTCACAATGTCAGAGCGTCAGGCGCTTTGCCCCCTGGGCCCCCAACCAGGGCACTATTCATGGATCCTAGTAAAGCAGAGAAAAAACAATTTTTCAGAATTGTTTCCAATTTCCCAGTCTCATCTCTGCATCCTCATAGTGTGTTTATTATATATGATTGAACCCAAGAGAACAAAATAAAAAAACAGCAAAATAGAATTGCCAACTTTAAAAGGTACAACGGGATACAAGTTATGAATAGGGATTCAGCATTTAAACCTTTATTATCTTAAAACATCCCAGAACAAAGCAGGCATGACAGTCTTCCACCAATCAGCAGATTTTTCATCCACCAGGGCCTTCCTTGAGATTAATGTAAATCTGGTGAAAACATTCTTTGGGGGTCTAAGGACTCAGCCTTGATGGCTACACTTTTTACTTGCATTCATAAAAGAATTTCATCATAAATCAGGGCCCCAATTTAATTGAAAAAATCAACTGCAAGAAGTGTGGGAAGCAATACGTTGGGCAAAAAAACGAAACGGAAGCTGAGGGAACAGATGTACGACTACCTCCCTAACATTTAGAAAAATGTGACTTTAACAGGTGCGATCATAACGGGTCAGATAATGTTGAGTTCCATGTTTTGGACTACATTTATCGCTACCCAGAAAGCAAAAGGCCAGGAATCCTGCAGCACAAGATTGAGTTCAACTATATCCATTGCCTGAAGAGTCAATCCCCCTTGGGATTGAACACAAGGGACAACCAGTATGGCTAGCAAATATTCCAAACGCCATGTCAATAAGTTTCTCAGTTAAATCGGCCCCCAATTTCTGACAAAAAGTTTGTTATGAATGTATTTTCAAGCCTACATCTCGCTACCTCAGTCAACCATGTTCTCCAGCTTAGAAGCATGATTTCCCCCAAAATCAGAGTTTAATATTTTCACCTAGTTAGAGCAAAAAACCAAGTCAAACAAATTTGACACAGTAGTTATAAAATATCATAACTCAGTAGCCACATGCCTGATGCGATACTCATGATTGTATCAAAACCATAAGTCTTCAAAAGACAACCTAGCATCTAAGGTCAAACTGACAGGCGCAGTATTTTTCTGACAGTGGCTTATAAAACAGGCCCCCTGCAGTGACATAGTCACAGAAGATTGGTTTTATTACCCACCTAATATGGAGTCTCCATACTAAGTCTATCGATCATACAATTCGCTACTGAATAGATTCCAGAAAGCTGTATTCTCCTAGGAGAATAGTTTTTTTTACACCTGACGGGCATTATAGGAACTATCTTATATAAAATATAGACAGTGCTTGTATCAAATTTCTTATTATTTTGTCCTAAAAATTAGTCAAAAGGTGAGTAATAAATACAACATTACCGTTATTTCGATCTGTGTGACACTATGCAATACTCCTCGCTTTCACTCAGAGTATTACTAAGCGTCAACTTCCCAGAGAATACAGCCACTCGGATTGAAATCGTGGTAATATTGTGTATCTATATGGGCAGAGACAAGATCAGCCCGACCCACCACCCTTCCCACCCGCCCAGTCAGAAGGTAGGGGCAGGTGTAAGTTTGTTTGGGGTTGTTATAGCAGTTGGTACGGGATCACAGGTGGACACTGTGTTATCCAGTCGTAAGAGAGGATACATGGCTCACAACCAATGAGAACAAGGTTTACACCTCACACAGGGAGGTTGGCTTTGGAGGGAAAATTAAAGCCGGAGAATCATTTGTGGTCGCATTCACAATACGGCTACACATCTTCGTCTATACTACACATACATTTTTTATTTGTGCTCATGTCCACCATAGAAATTAGTGAAAACTGAACACTTGGTAATGACTTCAAAATCACTAGAAATATGTTCGATACTTGGCTAGGTTAGTGTAGTAAAAAATCACCAGAAATAGCTCAAATTCTAGGAGCTTGTTGGGCTTTGCCCCCTGGGCCCCCACAAGAGGACTGCCCCTGGGCTGAACTATAATCCCTAATGCGAGCCACCAGAATACTGCCCATTCATCTATCTTTTTAAAAACAAAATGCCATTATCATACCTGATAAAGACAGTTATATATAAAAGCCCATGTGGGATGATGTAAGGCCATATTTTTAAAATTTCCATCATAGATCTCACCATATGAATACCTGGACAAATAACCTGGACCTGGAGAAATAACAGAAAACTCAAAGAACTTTTTTTTATCAGGAATACTGTGAGAACCCTATATAATATGTGTCCACCAAAGTACCAAATTAAGTGAATTATGGAGGTCGTCAAGCCCTGTCAAGAGAAGGACTGATGTCCAGAGGGTGTATGGAGACTTGTAATCAGCTGTGTGAACACCCTCTGACATCACTTCCAGGACCAGGGCACCACCTGGGGGCTCATGCACCGTCGATGGTGCAAAATCTGGAGCCCCCTCCAGATCCATCGGATGTTTGGAGGTGCCTGAAGTACGACAGAGGCACACCCTCTGGACAGCTCATCACAATATCATTGCATACAAATTGTCTTATTCATTAATGGTGAAACATTTTTTTCCTGCTGGGAGCCTTTTTTTTCAAAGAAGGCCTTTAAAGCTTTTTTCCCCCCATGAAATGGCTGTATCCCGTGAATATATACTTGATAGGTATTCTTTGCAGTTAGCAGTCCCCCTGAAGTTACGCTCGGGTTTGATGACTCCGTGCCATGAGCATAGGAGTGCAGCTCCTCCAGGCCAGAGATGTACGGTGGCCCATATAAAACGCCACTGTTACCGGTCCAGATGGATCGCTAGTTGTCCTACATGTGGTAAAAGCTAGCCGGATGAAGGTCTCAGTGAGATGCCACTACAACAGGAACTCTTTGGCGTTAGGTATGCCAGATATATCTGGTATCGATGAGTCAGGTGATGGAAAC
Source organism: Alentia gelatinosa (assembly GCA_950022655.1). NCBI lineage: Eukaryota > Metazoa > Annelida > Polychaeta > Phyllodocida > Polynoidae > Alentia > Alentia gelatinosa. The sequence goes on from OX465580.1 coordinate 72,966,614, forward strand.
ACCTGGGCCCAGTTTTTCAGTCGTGACAATCGCTGGTTGAGACCGTTTGAGGGGCAAACTGTTTTCCAGTTATGATTTCCCAAATGGTCACAACCTGAGACCAGTTAATACTTGTCATAACTTATTTTTTCAGGTGCTAAAACTTATTCAAATTTGGAGAGAAGGATACTAATTATCTGACATACCTATATCCCGAATTTCATAGTTTTCTTATGGTTATTAAGACTGTATCGTAGTTCGGTATGATACGTGAGCAGTAAGAAGATCATAGAGTCCTACTGTATTAGGTGTTTTCTTGTAATTTCTACATTTTAATAAATGATATACCTCGGACAGAACATCTCTGTAAAACTAAAAAGGAATAAATCAAGAATGAATAGATCCTTAGGAGATATCACATATATGTAATTACGTTTTTAAGTGGGAAAAATAAAGAAACACATGTACCTATACATTTCTTTCGGATGGTTTTGGTTGAGTTTATTGACATTAAATGTTGATGGAATACATGGTTATCCGAGAAACAATATGATTGAACACATTACACTATTTGAACCTCTTCAATTATGATTATTAGTACGTTGACATGAGGATAGTGCTAGAGTTGTATATGAAGCCAATTGCAATGAATGGCATTTCACTCATCGTTCAGTCATATTGCATATCAGTACTTTAAAAAAGTACAGAATGTCAACCATAAAGTTTGCCATGCAGCTCATGTTCGTTATGTCTTTCGAAAAGGTAAATCATAATATTCGCCTATTCGATTTCTTGAGTTGCAATTGTTAACACTTTTATCGGAATGATTCTTATGTATCCAGATTAACACAAGGAACCTGGAAATCGAAACCAAGGATAAGTCACATATTCCAACCATGAAACCATCAGACTGTTTTTTTCTCTTCAAATTTCTCTAATCCTGAAGTCCTCACCGGTTCACTATATCTGCTTGACTATAGCTTAGTCTGAGACATAAAATAGAATTGTTTACTATTCATAATTTGTGCTTTGCTAGATAAGTATTATCAATAACGTGAATTCCCATTCACAGGCTGATTATTCAGAACAAAACCGCTGCCATAATCAGAGAAAAATGTTAATAACAGAAATATCATGAATGAGGAACAAGAAAGAAATATGATTTTATTAACAGTGAAAGAAATAGAAGACCATATTTTGAAATATCGCAAGGAAATAGCAAGGTATCAGAGAAGGACTGAATTTAAGTATTTCGACAAGGGTCTCACCTATATCTAGAGTGGAACTCAAAATAAAACATAGAGCAAGCTCCAATTAAACATAGAAGTATAGCAACCTGAATAACAGATAAAATCGTTCGCACATCACATAGAATTCACAGACAATTTAGATATTCTTTATGCTGTGCTATAAGAAGGCACCAACTTATCAAGAATCAGATCTTGCAGATCCACACAGCCAGCACCGCTACTGAGTCCATGGACAACATAGAATAGTAGCGGACACAACCACACTATACATCTTATATACATACGTTTACCATAACGACAAGAGTGAAGATGACGTCTTTCAGTCAAATTTAATTACAATTTATGCAAAAATGGAATATCTCCAATATATCATTTGAATCACACATGCGAGCTTCTTATCGGTACTGGGTGCAATTTCTCAAAACACATGCATTCGTTTGTTTCGTTCCGATATTTCTTACGGTCATGCCACAGCCCTAAATGTTACTGCTTATACATACATATATATATATATATGCATCTATTATCAACTTCTACCTCCGGGGTTAGTTAATGGCAGTCCACCCATAAAATATCAGGCGGAATGAGAGAACACCATGCAACGTGCATCTCCAATGACAAATCACACTATTGACAATGAAAGTAACATATTATTTTTGCATATCTCTCATGAGTACAGACAGCCCTGAAACAAAAATCCTGAAAATTATGTGATAGCAATAGGCAGTCATTCATAACATAAGGGTATGCTATTCATGATAACTTAAATAATAATCTGAATGCATAGTAATCTCTGTCACAAGTCTGTTCGAAATAGGTACAATTTCTGGTGAATCATATAAATATGTTGATGGGATAACGATATGATTAGAATGGATTTCTGGTGTTCAAAGATGGCAATATCCATAGAAATTGAGTCTCTGGGCTTATCCCCATTGGCAGAGGAGACGGTTGCATTGGTGGAGTTCTGGCGGCAGCTTCAGCAGCAATTTAGGCGAGCCTTGGCCTGAGCGCCAAGAAAGCTAGCCGTATGTTGGGTATGTTATCATACCCACCAACCCTGTACAGGCTCTGTCCTGAGCTGATTGGAATGACCTTTGTGTGTATTCTTTGTCCTTGTAACCCAGTGCGACTACAAACTATCGACGAAATCTAGATCAACTATACCGTGAATCCTAGCGCTCTTCGGTCCAGCCTGTTTTTATATGTATGTATATTTTGGTATTTTTTTCTTTAACTTTTTTTCTTTTAGATATAAAACACTGTCAAAATAATGTGAAAATCTCCACTGAATTCAGCATACATAATAGACACAGCCATATCATTATCATATACCATTCAACTGGTTGCACTCCCTTCCCTGATAGTGGTTTGCAATAAACAAATAATAACTGTTTTGTTGACGGTGAATGGCATAAGTACTCTCTACGAGTCCCTTTGAAGCATGTAGCATATAATTTTCTTGGTGTTACTGGCATATTCTCCTACCAGTCGGAGACTTTGTCCACCATGCAAGTCCTTCGGGTTTAGCACTAGCTACATTCTTTAGCCTACGTTGTAGTTAATGTCAAGGAATGCGATCCGACTTCATTACTTTGCTCTCCTGGAAGGAAAATAAAATATATTTAGAACATGGTCTCTGCATTGAGAAAAAAAAAGTTAAGATAGATATCATCTACCCAAGGATTGATTTCGTAGCCACCGTTATATCCGTATTATTTCATCTTGGTATACCTTCAAGACATCCAGATTCTTAATTCAATAACATTATCGGACCAGTTTAATTAGGACAATGGCAAGAAACAGGGGCCCGTTTTATTTTTAACTCTCGTTAGGGAAGAGAGTCCCCACAATGGAGACCTTCACGGACGACCTATTGGGCAAGAGATTGTCAATCGCGTTTTATTACCCCTATTATCCATAGACAGAGATCCTCGTTCATAGCCTCGTTCGAGGGATCACCAGGAGAAAATAGGCATGAATGATACATTGGAGGAGACTTGAACGAAGGTTTCTAAAGACTGCAATTCGTGCTACATACTGGTATTTTTTAGAACTAATTTCATCATTTGTAATTGTAAATGAATCTAACTAAATTCTCCATTTAACACCGCCAGTGTCTATTTGAGCCAAACATATTTCTGCTAGTTTAAATCAATAAATAGGCTTTTATTTGTTATCATGAATCAGCCCCGATACCCCTAGGGGCGTCGCCTGCTAGAAGAGATGAAGGAGACTGGATGAGGTATCCCTGCCTGACGATAAATAATAAAATGTGAATGGACGAGAGCTCGTCTATTATCGGTTACAACCGCCTCCCCCACGATACTTTGAATGATAAAACCCAAACCGTCGTATGAACTCTCATCCGGCCTTATACTCTTGTTTACCAGGAAAATAAAATGTGCCCCAGGAACCTGACTGAAAGTGAAAAGGCAACAGCAGATAACACGATCCCCTAGTCACTCCTAGACCCATATCTATGTTATAGTTCCAATATATGATTCATATCTTCATTCCCCAATATCAACATGATCATCACATTCAAAAAGTTTCGCTTAATTTAACGGTATCTGAGATGTTTCAAAGTTGAGACACATGCATATTAAGTATAACAGCATAAACAGATAATTTACAGTAGAACCCCGCTTAAGGGAACACCCTCCGTTCCGAGGTAAGTGTCTTCTTAAGCGGGGTGACCCCTTAAGCTGGGTTTTCAATCTGCCTGACGAGGAGCTTACACAGGCCGTTGTGTGGTGTCTGATTGTCTAGACTCTCGTTTACCTGCCTCACTCACATACAATAAACAAGGAATCATGATTATCTGGAGTGTTGTCCCAGGTTTCCCCTTAAGCATGGTTAAAATAAACTCTCAATAGAAGGGGAAATTTCCATTCCAAGCTAGTCTTGACACCTATACTACTGTGCTGCCACCTATCTGTAACTACTACACTAATGCTCAACAACACACATATGGACAGGACTTCTATAAGCAATTCGCACATAGGAAACAGGAATGAGCTGCTCATACAGAATATAACACTCACAAGCAGGAGAGCTTAAGTTGAGCTCAACTAGGCCCTGTAGAACAAAGGAAGGAGAGACCATATGGCATAAAATCACCATTTCTGACATAAGTACACATCATTACACCCTATATCCCATGCCAAATAGTTGAACATTGACATTTGAACTGGTTTCATGTATATATATATCTTTTACAATTGTGACAGTATAAGCCAAACCAGTGCTAATCAAACCCCTGCTCAAATTTCTGAGTAAGTAGTATATGAAAAGTGGGAACCGGCACTGGCTACAACTTCACAATACATAAATATACTGAACAACACTATACCAATGGGGACAAAATGGCTACCTATTCAATTCCTTTCCTACTCCAATGAACACCTTAAAAGATCTGGCAGACAATTTTTGAGTCTCAATGGGAGCAATATTACCATGCTACACACAAATACCTGAAGCTCAAGAAAGATGATGGCTTGGATGATCCAAATGGACAATGTGAGGTGTCGGCTACACTCTGCTCAGTCATGGGTCTTGATTCCCTTAAGATCATGAGATCCTTTCCAGCACTGTCAGCAGAAGACAAAAGAAACCATGGACAAATTCTTGCCAAACTGAAAAGACACTTTTGTCCCTCAAGTACATGTTGAATGTTTTAAGTTCAACATATAGGCCCAAAAGCCATCCAAGAAAGTTCGGTGTGAATTTGGCACCCTTAAAGGTGACTGCATACGAGATCGCATGATAGTTGGCACCATCAACATCAAATGCAGAATCATCTCTTTTGCGAATGACCAGTCTCAGATCTCGCCCAGATGGTAGATGGTAGATGGAATCTATGATTCTGTATACCTCTTCAGTAGATTGTTCAACGAGGTCGACAATGATGTCATGGACGAGGTTGATGTAGGATTCCTTGGTGAGGTAGAAATTCTCATTATTTCCACAGCCTCATCAGAAATTTGGTTGGCTCACCTAGTATTAACCTAACTGAGCATGTCATAGGCCATATCCCCAAAGTCAAGCTGGAGATCACTGGCAGATCACTGTGTAACACAAGAAGATATCTATGTTATGTGGGGTCAGAAGCAGAAACTTCTGTGTATGAAGCCCTGTGAAGCTCTGACGTTACTGAAACCTTCAGAAAGTGTGCACAATATGGCAGAAACACCTGACTTCAAGGGAGAATATCACAAACTCCTCAAAGGGCTGGGCTGCCTAAAGACCACCTATCGCATAGCTCTAGACGATGATGCAATCCCTGGGAGACACACCATGAGGAGTAGCTGCACCCCTCCTAGACAAGGTCAAAGAAGAACTAAGTTCACTGGAGTCATCTCTCCAGTAACTCATACAGGGTTCGTACATAGACAGCCCAATAAAATTCAAGGCTTTTTCCAGGCTTTTCCAGGCTCTAATATTTGTTTTTCCAGGCATATCTGGTCACTGTTTTTACAACCGTGTCTGATTCATCACCATATTTAGTTAAATTTTTCTTTATCTTCTTTACTACCTGTGGAATTGCAGTGGTTTGGGATAGATATCTTCAAAATTCTTCTTTTTTGCCACTTTTAAATATGAAGACAAATAAACAAATCCATGCTATATTATTAGCAATTTTCTATGCATGGTCAATTAAAGCATCTTGGGAATTATTTAATCCTAGTCACTGAAATTGTATAGGCAGTCAGGTACCATCGTTAAGAAAGCCAATAATGACCAGAATTTCATAGACTAAAAAATTGTTTTTATGTAGAACTTAATTTTCCAGGCCCTTCCTGGTTTTTCCAAACTCACTGTGAAAATTCCAGGCTTTTCCAGGCCTGGAAAACCCCAAAGCATAATTCCAGGCTTTTCCAGGTTTTCCAGGCTCTGTACGAACCCTGCTCACAACTCCCCATGGTGCTCAGGCAGGGTCATCATCCTGATACCAAGCAGTTAAGTCAGGATCTGCATTGACTTCACTCTGCTCAACAAAGCAGAACTCCAGGAAAACTACCCCATGGCAACAGTTCATAAAAACCTGGTGAATCTTCATGGAGCAACTGTATTCTCCAAGTTGGATGTCAACCCTGGATTCTGACAGATTTCACTTGACAACGAGTCCAATTCATACACAACATTCACAATGCCACTTGGATGGCATAGCTTAAACTTCCTTCCATTTGAGCTAAATTTCAGCATTGGATATATTCCAGCAATCAATTATGAATATAATATGTTGTGAAGAAGGGGTCACATGGATGACATCTTGATCTATAGCAAAGACCAGGATGAATATTATGATCAACTCTGTAGAATACTCCACCTGCTACAAGATGCAGGGCTCACACTCAATGAAAAGTGTGAATTCCTCTCTAATCTCAGGATAACATTTCTGGGTCACATCATCAGCTCAACAGGGACTGAAGCCGATCCTGACAAGATGACTTTAATCAGAGAGTTCCCACAGCCCTGAAACCTGACAGAGCTACAACGCTTTAATGGAATGGTCAACCAAATGACAAAGTTCATTATGGGGTTGATCAACCACAATGAGCCTCTCTGTCAACTTCTCAAGAAAGACAGATAATATGTATGGGACACGCCTCAACAATGATTCTTTGAGGCGATCAAAGACTACTCATTAGCCCCAAGACACTGGCAAGTGCCACATCATAGCAAATGCCCGGTCACATGCATCAGTAGGGATGGCAATGGCAGAAGAAATGATCACAATCATCAAAATTGAAGATTACTCTCTATTCACCGTAAAGCACTTGCCAGCCTCAGAGGCACTCTTCATTGAAATCAGCAAAGCCCCGGATTCTGACACAATATGCACAGAGGTCAGATACTAGAGCAATGCAGATTTGTCAGTATTTATGCCTAAACAACCTCTACTCTGCCCTTACTGGGACAAGAAACAACACTTAACTTTGAACAACAACATACTACATGTACTAGACAAAAAAGTGTACATCTGTAGTAGTAGACTGCTACTACAGATGGATTGAAGCTAGGAGGCTTCAACAAACAACCTCAGAACAACTGACCGAAACCCTGAAGTTGATATTCAGCATCCATGGCATCCCATGTCTGATAATGGGCCACAATTCACATCAGAGCATTTCAGGAAGTTTGCATGCATTTGGAGATTAATGCTGCCTTAGTCAACATAGGCGACAGTGAGGAAAACACCCCAGCAGAGCCAGCTACACCACCAGCTACATGGTATTGCTCAAAGCCAAACACTAGTAATACCAGTAACAGCCCATGGCTGACGGTTGGCTGTTATTGGTTGTTTGGGTAGTTTAATGTCCAATATCTTCTATTAGACTTATTTAAAAAAAAAAATTAAATTTTTTTTTATGAAGATGGACTATCAATGACTTCTCCCATAACAAACCGGAATTATACATTAATTAACTGTTGGGTTAGCACCTATGTGATTAAGTTTGGTTTTCCACTTTATACAAACACATGCTATAGGCCCATGTAGCCTTTGAACTGTTACGCTGAAGACTTCGCCAGTTGAAAAGACTCATTATGAACTTTTGCAAGTTGAAATCTTCATTGAAGACTTCACCAATCAGTATAAATATCGTGATTTTTCATGTTCTTTCTCACTCTAGTATTTATTGCCCTGAAGAAGGAACGTGTGTTCCGAAACGTCGGCCAGTTATTTAAATACAAACAGTCCTCAATGGGACTTTGAAACCGTTTACCAGTCTTATTTGTCTATTCGCCAAGTTTAGGGGTCTCTTTAATTCATCACTTGGACGTTTTTACCCCTGGTATCCACGGATCCTTGGCAATAGACCTCTGCTAACTTGGAGTGTTTCCAGTGCTACATTGTTACCCTACCACAAGGATTATTCACTGGTTGTATCAATAGATCCACCCCACCGGAGCGTATGTTATACGCCCACAGCAGTAATTATGACTGACCCTACACGGTTGGCAGCCCAATTGGACTCAAATATAGAAAAGAAACGGAAACTCACTCCCACTAATACTCCGTATGTGTCACCTAATGGATCAGCAACAGACCTTACAGCTCAACTACCCAGTCTACCATCTACTGTGCTAGTCTTCTACAAGACCCTACGCAAGCTACAGAAAGGAATCCTGAGATGTGAACATCACATGGATTTACTGGAAAAACACATCACAGAAGGTACAACACCCCGTGGACTACAACCCAACGTAAACCCCCAAATACCGGATTTACCGGTTGAATTCCTATTGAAATGGGACACCTTGTTGGCAACATTTGCAGATGAACTGACAAAAACACTTAGGGATTACTGGCACAATAGACGGATTACCTTAACAGCAGAGCGCACTAATTTATATGACAATCTAAAAACAAAATGCACGGAAATGCAACTGTAAATGTACCATCAACCTCTCGCGAAAACAATTAAGCCCGGCGCATTTATCACTTCTCTACAAAGGACTGTCATTTGTACCCACACCTCGTGATACACACCCATGTCACCTGTTGCGGGATGGTCTGCTCTTCTGCCGTAGACTGAAACTAAAACACCATTTCCTGTCAATGCCCTCTAGGGACCCCAGGGAGGACAACATACTTAAGGACTTTCTACCCTCTACAGGGTGGACCCCCCCTTCAGGGAAGGATATATTCTTAGACAGTTTCGTGGGCCTCACAGCCAACATGTGTCTAAACGCAGTACCAGGCAGATACCAATCCAATCTTACCGAAGCTGAACAGGGTGCCCTTACGGATTTTATCCAGGATGAGGACATAATTGTGAAACCCGCCGATAAGGGCGGGGCGACTGTTGTTATGAATAAAGTGGACTACCTGTCGGAAGCAGACAGGCAACTCTCCTCTAGAGACCACTACGCTCCCAGTGACCTCAAGGCTTTTAAAAAATCTAACCAGAAGGTGTACAACTTCCTGAAACACTGTAGTGATAGGGCCTTTCTACCCACCGGGTCACACTTGGTACTTGCTTATAAGTTCCCCAGAGAACCTCATCTATACTTATTACCCAAGGTACATAAAGTGGGCACACCGGGACGGCCAATAATCTCGGCCACAGGAGGACCTACTGAAAAGATATCATCATTTCTAGACAAGCACTTAAACCCCATGGTTCGTAACCTTCCAAGCTACGTAAAAGACTCGGGTGATTTCATCAACAAGCTGGCAGACATACAAATAGGGGGGCAGGTCCAACTCATGACCATTGACGTGACAGCCTTATATACAAATATCCCCCATGCAGACGGTATTCGCGCAGTGGGGGACTTTCTCAGGGCACGCACGTCAGACACACCCCACTCCTGGTTACTGTTAACACTGTTGAAATTGGTGCTCACCCTGAACTATTTTCGGTTTGGAGACCACTGGTTCCACCAAGTCAGTGGAACCGCCATGGGTACTCGTGTTGCACCCTCATATGCCTGTCTTTTCATGGCGAAACTCGAAAGTGAGATGCTCTCCCGCTACCAGGTGAAGCCACTTGTGTGGCTAAGATACATAGATGACATTTTCTGCGTGTTCCCGGGATCACCCGATGACAGCAGGGCATTCCTACACTATTTAAATCAGTTCCATCCCACAATCAAGTTCACTTCTGATACATCACCCCATACGGTGCATTTCTTAGATGTCACTGTGGAGTTGACAGGAGGTCAATTTACCACTAAACTGTACAAAAAACCGACAGACGCTCCTCGGTATTTGCACTATCGATCATTCCATCCTCTACATCAAAAAAAGAGCATACCCTACTCTCAGTTCATTAGAGTAAGGAGAATCTGCACACAAAAAGCGGTATTTATACAGGAAACTAACCTGATGATTGAAAACTTCCATGCAAGGGGCTACCCGGTTAAACTACTCCTCGAATCCCAACGTAGGGCAGCAGCAGTTGACAGGGAATCTCTTTTGAACCCAAGTGTCAAAGCAGGAGCTTTGAACACCATCCCATTGATTGTGACTTTCGATCCCAAACATGGGAAAATCAAGTCCTTTATCGATGAAAATGTGCATTTACTGGCACATACCAAGCCAGATATCGGCTCCCGAAACAAGGTGATAGTCACATTCCGCCGAAATCGTAATATCCGCGATGTGTTGGTTCATTCGAAACTCACGGATCGAAGTCTACGCCGTAACACGGGTAGTCTCAAGTGCAACCGCGACGGGTGCGCCATCTGCCGTTTTGTACGGGAAGGACGCTCACTCTCCAACCGAGTCGGCCGTCGTTTGCCGATCCCGATTACGGGCGATTGCACATCCACAAACGTAATATATGTCATAACTTGCGCCAAATGCTCTAAGCAATACGTTGGCCAAACATCTGCCACCCTTCGTATTCGGATCACCCAGCATTTACGCGATATTCGCGATGTGCTCACCTTCAAGTCTGTGCCTGGCCATTTTCATGAAGCCAACCACAATATCGATGACGTCACGGTTATGTGTGTGGATCGAGCACAGAATTTAAATACTCGCCTCCGATTGGAGGAGGCCTGGATACGCCTGTTGGGTTCGAACCAACCACAAGGCTTAAATCTAATTATGTAGAAGTTGACACGGATCGCTAACGTGCTTGTGTTTACAATGAAACACTCTATGAGTCATTTGTGTAGAGTCTGCAATAGGCGTTTTGCCACTTTGCGGGCCATGCGCCAACACTTCACCATGAATCATAACAGAGCAGCATTACGGTTTCTCTGCTCTTCCTGTGGGAAGAAGTTCCTCACTAACCACTACCTGCAGCGCCACATCAAACAGAGTCACCCCACTACATCGATGGCGATGTCGGACGCATACGTCGACCTCACCGCGGATACGGACACCGATGACAGTCGCTCCATCCCGGCTACTGATAGCGTTGCCGCCCCAGCCTTGGAAGATGGGAGTACGACCATCAAGTCTGAATATCGCCTACCCGCAGCACCCATATCGCCAGGCACTCCATGTATTGATGAACTACTAAGCCCAGGGTTGGTTTCAAGCTTCAGGGACCTAGTGTCAGAGACTGTAGGTACGACTCTGGATGTAAATACCGTGGCGGAGTTGGACCTTATGCCGTATTGTCCCATCACGGAGGATATATCGCCACCAAGCAGCCAGCCGTCACACACAGTACCAGAGACTAACAAGGTAACCCAAACACCAGCAGACCGTGTAAATGTGAATTCTACTATGTTGCCTTGTTCCATTCCGGAAATGCAGCCCCTCCCAGTGGAAATTACCTGGACCCCCACCACTGTACCCGAACTGTCACCGGACATGGTGGAGAAATTACTTAACCCAAACACCAATGTCGTTGCAACCCTGGAGGGCTTAACGAGGATTACGCCGGTCATATCCGAACCACTAAAAATGAACCAATCACCACCTTGTGACTCAGTGCAGGCTGAAATAGCCCTGATTCGCATCTTATCCATAATGGCTGAGGTGGCCCCTCACAAACTCGGAGAGACCAGGAGATTTCTCAAAGCAGCACTCCAGCTAAGCAAATAATGACTATCTCTTGTATTTGTAATACCTAAAAAAATTTTATGAAGATGGACTATCAATGACTTCTCCCATAACAAACCGGAATTATACATTAATTAACTGTTGGGTTAGCACCTATGTGATTAAGTTTGGTTTTCCACTTTATACAAACACATGCTATAGGCCCATGTAGCCTTTGAACTGTTACGCTGAAGACTTCGCCAGTTGAAAAGACTCATTATGAACTTTTGCAAGTTGAAATCTTCATTGAAGACTTCACCAATCAGTATAAATATCGTGATTTTTCATGTTCTTTCTCACTCTAGTATTTATTGCCCTGAAGAAGGAACGTGTGTTCCGAAACGTCGGCCAGTTATTTAAATACAAACAGTCCTCAATGGGACTTTGAAACCGTTTACCAGTCTTATTTGTCTATTCGCCAAGTTTAGGGGTCTCTTTAATTCATCACTTAGACTTATTTTAGGTTTGATGGTAATGAATCTATGAGATGAATTTAGAAATCCTACCCCTACATATCTACAGAGGTGATAGTTCTTTTAGTTTCCACACCACATAGACATGGTATGAGAATGATTGGCCTTTAATATAGAGGTAACTCTACCACTGCTGGGAGTGAAGAAGAGTGGCTGCGGTGGGACTCGAGCCCACAAAGTCATACAACCTTGGGGTTACAAGTCCAGTGTCTTGATCAGTAAGCTAACTCCCCACTCCTGCGGCTGGAGGAGGTGCCACTACTAGATATGGTAGACCAAGCAGACCTGTTGATAGGCTAAATCAATGAAGGGCAGAATAATCCCCTCATACAGTCATGAGGAAGAGTCTATCCAATGGCAGACTTTGGAATGTGCATAGAGCCTTTAAATACCACGCCTGCTACCCGATGACATTTAGAAAATAATGGACTTTGGTCATTAACATGAACTGAAATATATAACTTTAACCAACAAAAGTAAACATTAAAAAGGTAAAAACATCAAGCAATTCACTATGAACACTTAAAATAATTACATTAGGGCCAATGTTAATACTGTAGCTTAACCCTTTAAGGATGGCTGCCTATGGCAGAGCAACACACTTGGGGATGGCCACTAGTGATCATGTACACTTCTAGGGGACAGAGGCATTGTTCTCTGAACTCAGGGCCCTGTTTTTTAGTCACGACATTTGTGAGTGCGCAGGCCTACGATCCCACAGCCGATCTAAGACCTTTTTGGACGACAAAAGATGGCCGGCGTCCTATAGACGGTGTCGTAGTGCGCCACGGACGATCGCCGCTAAAAGTGTCGCAAGTATAGAACTGTCTTAGGTTCTATAAAACCTCACTGTGCGTATATAGAGGATTTTCTGTACTTCCCATACGAATTAAGCGATGAAATTTTAATACAAGTAAGGCATACATATAACCTATAATCGTACCAAATATGAAGAAAATCGGTCGCAGTGTTTCGAAGATATCGGTGTTTGGACTTCGTCATAGCAATTGTCTGCTCTGGTGGCCAGTCACCCTCCCACCTCCAGATACGCAGTCAATGTCAAGGTCGCTGCATAAATTAGCGGAGGTATCGGAGAAATACACTGGCCACCAGAGCAGACCATTGATATGACGAGATCCAAACGCTTATAACTTCGGAAAGATGCAGCCGATTTTCTTCATATTTGGGACGATTATAGGTCATATGTATACCTTACTGGTGTTAAAATTTCATCGCTCAATTCGAACGGGAAGTGAGGTTGCGCATTCTGTACGACATGTCCATAGATGTCTTAGACCTACGACACTTTGGGCTACAGTTTCCGCTCCATTAGCCACCGACTGTCGTGACTATAGCACACCTCACACCGCCCTACGTGTCGTAGAGCAGCGATAATTGTCCGACCCTCTAAAATGTCGCGACTATAGAACACTCAGAGCAAAAACATGTCGTTCATAACGATTGTCGTGACTGAAAAACAGGGCCCAGAATTCGAAGGTATATCACCTGATATGATATGTTATCCTTGACAATTTTATTTCTATTAAATATCTAGTATATTCAAAAATATAATGTTACACCTACATTCTGTGCAAATTATTAGTTTATTGTTAAGATATTTCCTTCTTAAAAAGAATTTGATAAATATCCAGCGAATGATGCCTTAAGGCGTCATCTGCCCCCTGCCAGTTGATGCCTAAAGGCATCATCTGCCCTTAAAGGGTTAACCAACTGATAATTACTTGTAAAAAAACTCCATCCTAAAAGGTCAGATGTAGTATCAGCCAGTCTTGGCATCTATATATGCTGGTTCCTCGAGTAGCCACTAGGAGGCACAACGGCAATATACCCGCAGGGACAGATCAATGTATATGCCTGATTTTGTTAACCTCGGGGAGCGCATGCATGGACAATGGACTGTAAATAAACAATATCCGACGCGTACGGCAAACGGAACTGTGATTGCACTCACAATATATAGAAGGATATTTATAAGCCTTTGAAGTTGTGAAATGATGGGTCTTTCTTGCTGAATATTCAAACTATAGTGACAGTCGATTGCAGGAACATCTATGCACTGCCGTGTCAAGTGAGTGGAGTTGAAGCCAACAAATTCAAAACGAACAACATGGCGAGTCGGGGGGAAATGTGAGTATGAATCACAAGCAATGGAAAATGCACACTCTAACTAAATATACTATAACAATTCTAATTGGGAAATAATGTTTTGTAACCCTGCCTTTGTTTTAGAATATGTTACACATACTGACAGTCGATCCCTGAGCAATTCGCCGAGTCATCTGGCAACTTCCCGTTTGAAATAACCTCTGAATTCCCTTAACAACGGAGATTTCCGCCATCTTGCTGGTGAAAACAAAGCGCTGTCAGAGTGTAAAATAGCGGAAAACTCTAATAATCTACTTTATAATGTCTAATTTACACATGCATTATTCGAAATATGGTTATTTACATTATCCTGACATGATTTAATCGTGCCAACTCGAAGAAAATCGTTGTTTCGACGATTTGTTGACATCGCGTTCGGAGGCTAAACTGAGGCCATCACGTAATCATTTGATCTGAAACTGCCAGGGTGCTCTGGTTTTGTCAAAAGATTGACTTGAATGTTACGTAACACAACCCCACATATTTAGCAGAAATGAATGTTTGACTAGCACTGCATAGGCACTGGTCATGTATAAAAAGATATATTTACTTTCCAATGGTAAAACAGCTTGCCATAGAAAAATACATACACAATATAGACTGGATTCAGATCAAAGCGGTTGTATGGTGCGAGGAGTTGATGTATAGTAATATCCGAGCGCATGCGAATTTCTTGTGCAGTATCAACTCCTCGGAGCATAAGACCGCATTTAGCTGAAACCAGTCTATATTGTATTTATTATCCACCTTTTCCTGACAAGTGGCATACCGATATTAGTTCATTTAGGTACACACTATTTATTCAAACACACTATTTTTCTGTATGCGCCGGCTTTTGCAGCCCAGAACATACAATATATCCGTATGCTCCACGTAAATAGATACACACTCCCTATGTGTTTCCTATGGACACTTTGTATTATTAGATGATAAAAGAAGAAACCAATCGGGTTACCTCGTATTCTTGGTCTGTAAGAATGCCGGCAACCGCGACGATCTGGTACTGCTTGGCCTTCATGGAGTGGAGGGAACGGCGTAGGCAGCGCATCAGGTTGGCCGTTATCTCACTGTGCAAGAACTGATGCATCTGCTTGCGGCTGCACGAAGGGTCAAAAAGAAGTAGGCGAAGCTGCCCATCCTTGAGCTGCTCGATGCCCACAATAGTCCGACTGTGACCTGCAATATTGAGTAGCTCGTTGTGTTTGATGTTATAGTCAGCTCCATAAGTGACCTATCAATCATATCCCGCCCAGTGCTTATATATGTAGGATACCTGCAGAACCCATATAGTCACAAAAGGGAGTTCCCTGAATGAAATGATAAGTGTATTGCATATTATACTTCAGGCTTGGGTTTGGACAAAAGCCCAGGAACTTTTGATCAATTTACCTCTATTGATGTATATACGCATGTAGTTCAAAGCGATGAATTACTAACACCGAACTAAATGACTTAAGGGTTAGAAAGTGGGAGCAACGTAGAAAAATACAGCAAAATAAAGGTTTATAGTATACATGCGTCAAAAGAATGTACTAGTTCCAAGTGAAAAGAAAGAGCCTCATGTTACCAAGGAGAACCATTTATTATTAACAAAATGAAAGGTTTGCTTTAAAAAAAAAAATTCTTTTTTTTTTTTTTTTTTAGACGTTTATTTAGACTGGCTTACGCTCAGCTATCAGACGGCTGGTTTAAATGCGTGGCCAGTAAATCATCCGATGATATTTCACACGGTTCCCCCCAAAAAATGGCCCATAAGAAAACTTTGTATACCATTCACAAGGCAGCAAAATGTACTTCCCTGACAGAAATATCATTCATCGGGCATTTTACCATCGGTATAATTAACAGCTTGATGTTAAGTCATTCACGGAGAGATTTAAGACAGTATGGAAGGCAAACCTTGGTGTTGGAGATAGAGAGGCGATTTGAAGTCTGTGTCTTTTTTGAAGTAGTCTCGCACCCACTCAAAGAGGCGAGGGTGAGTGCCGTCCTTGCCGGTAGGGGCGTGGAAGTCAACAAGCTGACATCTACAAGAGAGAGGAAGAGAGGCCCTTGTTACATGTATTCGAAAAAACCTATGTTAACACTAGATCTGTCAGAGGGAATTGATATCTTATTTGCGCCAGTGAGTGGGTAAGAGGACACGTGGCAACACAACACTCTTCCCACAGCTGATGCGACCTCAAAAATGACAATTTCCCGTTAGATCCAAACCAGTTGCTTTGGTCTCCTAGTGAAGGCCGTGATTCCCCGGGCTGGTGGTATGGTATGAAAATTGGAGTGTGCTATACATGCTTATAGAATACAAACCCACCGCCTAATTCATTAGGTTTTAGCAGCTAATTGCCGTGTGGTCGCGTCGGTGTGGGTGCGACCTGCTCCACCGCCCCGGTCCTTATACTTGAGATATAACCGGCGCCGTTTGGTGGACAAACGGAGTCGTTTTATGCCATGTCGACGGTCTGATGGAGCACTCGCTTCACCACTATTCCATGAAGAGGAGTATAGCAACCACCCTCACGGCAAAGAAAACCACACTCCTTTCCAGTTTCCTTTTTAGTTTCTTTTACCAATCCACTGATGGGCTGCTTGTCTTGATAAATTTACAATATAGAGTCCTAACAGAGCCATTTCTAATCTATAACTGGGAAACATTGGGAATGAGTTGAAACAAATGCTAATACAATTAACAACAGAAAAATATTCTATATTATATGTGGCAGAATTTGTTGTTTTAGGTTTTTTTTTCTTTTGCCTGGTATGTATGAGGACCATTTTTAGAAATTTTTTCTTTATTCTACTTTCATTTCTATACCTTATGAGCAGTCTTTTAGATGGTGCATAACATCACTGTGCTATGCGAATAATACTGATCGGCTCTAAAGTATCTTGACCAATCCTCCGCTTGAACAAAAATTTCACCAAGTCTTGTAAACGAATTCATGAAAAAAAAAACACACTTCGAAGCGTTACGGAACAACCACTTCATTCATTGAGAGACTCACTTGACTTTGAGTGAGGAGAGGGTTGCGACGATCTCAGTCGCTCCGATCCACTTGGTCGTGTCGACGACCTTGCCGCCCAGTTGCTCACAGCCCTGAAGGTCAAAGCCCTTCTGCCAGGCTGCCTCGATGAGTCGCTGTATCTTGGGTATGGAGGGAATCATAGGACCGCCTTCATTCACGTCAACTGTGGAGAACGAAACAAGTGGTAAAGTCAATATATATATATATAGCGTGTGTTAGTAGGGTTATCATACCCCGTCTAGACTGGTAAGCAATCCACGTAAAATGACATCTATTTTTGGATATGACAATACAATATAAAGCTAAATAGCTAAATACTGTAAATTCTAAAAAAAAAAGCCGGTAATATGGAATCTCTAAAAGGAATAAACAATAATGGCATATTCCAATCATTCTCGGAAAACAGGCAAAAGGATCACAATAAACATAGCTGGGGCCTACTTCTTGGGAGGCTGTGCAGGAAAAACCGATTAACCAAAGCGAGGATTGATGGGCCGTGCTATCGCCCCATGCATTATGCACAGCAGCGAAACTGATGCACGGTCATGACAAAGCGAGCTCCTTATACTTATGGGGCTTGTCGTTTGAAATTGATAACCCAAGGCTTTGTTTTCCGAGAGGCTACTTCCTAGCTTAACCTGGCCACAGAACTGATCTTTAGTGCCCTTTAAGTGCTGAAGTACAGGTCAAAGTATGTTTATTTGGATTTTAAATTGTTTCCCCCCTTATCTAGTGGAAATCTCAACTAAGGCGTTATATCTTTTTTCATTATTGTCAAACATAAAGTTTAGAGCCTTATAAACGACACTTTGGATTTAATATTAGCACATATGGACATTTAAACAAACTGGAAATCAATATGTATTTGAATAAAGGAATTGTTGTAGATAGAACAAAAAAAATTCTAGTATACAAGAACCACATAAAGATCAAGATTCACAGAATACCTTTGATTGAATGCATGATTTGTTCGCAACAGGTAAGCATGAGTAAAATAAATCTAAAAATGCTATTTATGATAAATAATATGGTTGTCGTTGACATACCCTGACATAGAACGGAAGCCGAAAACTGATTATTAAAAATATCAACAATTATATATATGTGTGTAGGCGTGCGTGCGCGAGTAGTTATATAACGGTGGCCGAATGACAAATATGACAATTTTACGACGGAGAAAATTCAAATAGATATAAATTTCTTACAGAGAACAGCCGTCGACAAAAGCAATTCTACATTGTCCTTGTAATACGCGATGGATGGAATTCGGAATATAGTTCCGAACTAATCCTTTGTATAATGCTGTGCAGGAAACGAAGATCAAAGCAAAGATTTAAATCAGCCACAAATCAAGATGCGACCTCCTCACCATTGAAGAGAATCTGCTCGTAGGTGGGGTTGGTGGACAGGCAGGAGAGAAGCATCTGAAGGTTGCGGTAACCGCATCCCCAGCCCTTGTCTCCGTAGGAGGCGGCGAAGTGATCACAACCTGAACACAGCCAGGCGTTGCCCACGTTAGACTGAGTCACTTTGTAGTACTGCTTTAGGCGACCGATAATGTCTGTGGTGACAGGTAAAAGAGAAGCAGACTTCAGATGCAACCTAGCAGTGTAGAAATGTTACTAATACAGGTCCATCTTCACATATAGACAGAAAGTTGAGAGAAATTAAATGACATTTCACTTTTTTTTAATCAAAAGTTTTCAATATACTCGGGTCTTTATGCTGGATTATTTGAAAGATAATTCAATTATCACACTTATATAATTTTATCAACCAATGCGTTACTCTTTCAGAACAACAGAAAACATTTATCCAATAATTTGACTTTCATTACCAACATGTCGAAGCCAGTAATATGATGATAGATTCTCTTATAGAAAAGAAGCTGGTGAACCGACAGGCAAATGATCCAATTGGCTATTCCGAATGATAATACAGGCATCCGACTGTGAAAATTGCCATGTATTGTATATACATGTAGATATTTTTTTGAATTGATCAGTCATGTTCAACTTGAAACAGTTGCTCTTCCACACACTATGTGTTACAAAATGTGGATCATGGTAATTACAATGGTTCTTATTACAGTTTTAACGGCGAGTTTTGCAGTGTATAACAATACCGTAACTTATATGCTGTTGGTTACAGAGTGCCTGGGTATTTGACAATGCTTTCATAGATGATAGAACGATCATAAAAATCACCGGTGCTAAAAATAGATTTTCATTGTTATAACAAGGGTGTGGAAAACATCAATTCTACCCACAAGATTACAGCCTTTAACAAGATCTTTTTGATAATTGCAATTACTTTTAAGGTATTTAGTGTAAACACCCTGTATCTTTGTTGAAACATGCCAATATTCTACTCTCTCATTATGTAAACATGGTGCTTACCGCCTGTGCAGGAGTGACCGTCGTCTATGCCGGCGATGCTGGACTGTTGGATCTCCTGTTTGCGCGTGTAGTAATCACTGATGGACATCTGACCATGACACACCGCTCGTTCCAGGTTCCGCTCTGCCTGTTTCCGGTAGTTACTTTTACCGTTCATGCCGTACAACTCCTGTAAAGACAAGGGCAAGAGGTTACACAAGAATGATTACATTCCTTCGTTATCACTTCACTCGTGAAAACCCCACAGATTATTTTCACCTTATAAGGGGGACATGTTAATATACTTCTTTCAGAAAACTAAGGTTAAGATATTCTTAGATTTCTTTCGTCCAAAATGATATTTATCACATCTAGGATTTATGTTAAGATCATTTTGTTTGTTTGTTTGTTTGATTTAAGTTCCAGTTAACCATTACAGGTCCTTTCCAGACTTTCTCAAGGTTAAGCTTTTCTCACTGCTGTTACACCAAAAGA
This sequence comes from Alentia gelatinosa, assembly GCA_950022655.1. Lineage (NCBI taxonomy): Eukaryota > Metazoa > Annelida > Polychaeta > Phyllodocida > Polynoidae > Alentia > Alentia gelatinosa. The sequence continues at coordinate 72,986,894 of OX465580.1, forward strand.
GTGGTGATCGAATCTATCCGGTGGATCCAGGTAGAAATTTCACCCTTACACATTTACTGAGGTGAGGGTTCTTTTATTTCCTACATTACATAGACATGGTATGAGAAGGATTGGCCTTTGCAGTACATCTACCACTACGGGAGATGAAGGAGAAAAGAGCTGCAGTGGGACTTGAACCCACCAAGTCCCACAACCTCGGGATTAAAAGGCCAGTGCTCTAATTATTAACCACTGGGTTCCCCAACCCCTGCCAACATTGAGGTCACTTGTTTAATGACGTGATCACTAAACATTTACCTCAACATGATTCCTTAAACCATGGAGTAGTGATGCCTCAGGGCATCATCCGGCCTAATAAGGTTAAAAGCATATTTTTATAGGTACGCTGGCCATCAAATATTCCTTCTTAAATCTTAACAAATTCAATAGTTGCGATATATATGCACTGTATCAGCTTAACTGTCGTTCTAAACTTAATCTTGACATATCACACAAGACTGGATGAAATTGCGGTAAGGTTTTCATATCGAAAACCATACATTTACACATAAAGGTATTCCAAAGGCCTGGCATCTGGTATCTACTCGTTAACTCTACCGGAGGGGCCCGCTGATATGTGTACAGTAAATGAAATGAGAGGAACAGCTGCCTTTCAATAACGAGTGTTTGATCATTACCCACAGTTCACAGAATGAAAAGAACAGATAACCAATGTGAAGGAGACAAAAAAAACAATGAAAAAAGACACAAACCCGAAAATTAATTAAAGTTCACATCGTCCACTGGGAAAAAGCTATTATCGGATCGTTCGTACAAGGCCTGTAATTAGGACCACAGACCACCAACATAAAACACGTTGTTGGGTCAATAACCACTGAGGCATGTCTGCCGACTACTGGCGCTGTGTCTAGAATGAGAGGGTGTGCGTGAACCAGCAGAGTGGTACCACATCACGGTATATGGTATGCTTACCAATTGCCTCATTTTCCCTAGGCGAACTACAAACAGAAATTCTTTCCTCAGAAATGTCCACGTTCACAGCTTATACAGTATCATAAACCTCTTGAATAGAGGTCTTTATAGATCTGTTTAAAAATTCATTATTGACTACAAAAGAAAACCCTCGGGGGGAAAACATCCAAATAGATACTTAGGCGAGTCTTAAAAAATATGATACAGAATCCAGCTATTCCTGTGTTTTATTGACTTTGCCACCTCCACCCCTCTCCTTTTGAAGGGGAATTACCTCATCCAATTAGACAGAACCTCTATCCTGCACCATTTGAGAGGAGGTTACTTTACACGATCAATATTCAATATGTGGCTAGTCTGCATGACCCATCTGAAATATATCTAACAATCAGCAATCTCATATTCATGTAAACATTCACATCAATTTTTTTTCGGCTTGCTCTTGAGGTGTTATTGCCACGTCGTAATAATCGTTCACATCAATTTTAGAAAAACTCAACAAAACGGCAGCTAAGGTACGTCCCAAATTCACTTAAAACACTTCAATTGGTTCAGCTGTCAAAGGTAGCACAGTAAGACTAGCAAGGATGCAGCTTCTAACAACAACCTGAGCAGTGCCCCTCTTGAAAGCCCCCTCATTTACAATCTCCAACCCAGGCAATAGGTATTCCATAAAACCACCGACAGAGGACTGAAAGGAAGGGTGCATATACATGTACCTTCTAGAACAAGTAAAGAAACGTTTTTCCTGAATTCATTTTTTTCTTTTATTAACAAACTTCGTCAAGGTTGGCGGTCTTACAGCTTGCTGTTGTACAGCTCCATCCTTATAATGTACACATCAGCGGAAATGTGTGTTCATGGCCTTTTACTTATTGGAGCCAAGCAATTAATGACTTCTTCACAGACGTAAAATTTGCACATAGCTATTTATTACAAATCAGATTCCATTTTTACAGGAATTAAAAAAGAAGAAGAAGAAGTAATAGTCCTCTGTTCTTAATGGCATCATATCTATGATTGGGTATTTTGGGCTATAGACTTCATCATTGATAGATGACCCACTTAGTGAAGTACAGTGTGTATCCAAGAAAATTTCATTAGATAGGCGAGTGCCAGCCAAGCACGGAATACGCACTGTGTAATGCTCCCCCTTTTAGCCAATTGTATCAATAAATGTGTGCAATATTAAGGGCCGATTTCACCGAGCCACAGATATCACCCGGAAAAGTCCGAAGTTTATATCGGGCTTCATCGTAATGTCTCTTGTAGAATCGTGCACTCGCCTATTCGCTGTGGAAGAGGCCACTAGAAACTTTGGTGAGTTTCGGACGCTCACGAGATATTTTTTCTGTCGGGAGATTTCTGGCGGTTTTCTATCCTTCAAAACACTTCTTCCACTATAAAGCCCGAAGTTCTTAACCAAACTTTTTTACCGATTTTTTTCTGAATCTTTTTGAATCATTTTAGATGTATCGTGCGCGATAATAACAAAAGAAATTCAACTTGTTCAGTTGGTGAATGACGACATAGCGGACATAAACACCATCAATGACGTTGGCGGCTGCTACAGCTGAATTGTCGAATTGTCCCCGGTCACTGGGGACCACCTTCGTGAGCCCCATGTTTTATTCTACTCGGAAGTATTGTTGTTCTGAGGTAAGGCGTCTGGAGCCCAGCCGCATATCAGATCTCCCAAGAGACACCGAACGGCTGCCTGGAGTCCAAGAGGAGATTTACAGGCATATCGCGTTGGTCGGACCGCAAAGTAGGACTTATAGTGTGGCTAGGTGTCAACCGCCAGTCCCATACCTCCCACAACCCCTAACATGCATGCAAGGAAGGAAGAAAAGCACCCGGACCTGTATATATTAAACAAAAGCATATTACTCTCCTTTTTAAGGTGGAACTCCATTTGCAAAAATTGAAAAAAAATTGTCCTGTCGAGGCTGAAAGATAAGAGATGAGGAAAATGGATGGTTTTAACATGCCGTGGGTCCGGCGGGATGTGTCCTCTTCGTGGCTTTATGGAAATTGAAATCCGTCGGATAACTGCAGCATATTGAGGCACCTTGTCTATCCCTGACAAGGACTAAATCTACATAAATGCAGATTATTTTTATGAGCGTCATGGCTAAAGCTGGTAGATGTGACATTCTTCACAATCACCTTTCTCTGAAAAACCAGCTATAGGAGCCAACCAAAGTGTTCACATATGCTATTCGACAGCAGTGTACTGTTGCAATGGTAATGCCGCATGGACAGAAATGTACCATTCAAACGTTTATGTTGCCTGATGAAACAGATGGTACACGTTCCGATAATCTTAGTATAGTATTTGGAAATTGACATCGGGATTGAAAATCATGTATACGTATATGAAGGCCTATATGCCAATATATTTTTTTTAAATTACCTATTCTGGATATTTGGCCCTTTTATATAAATAATTAGCAGAATTTTTTTTTCGGTCTTGCTTCCAAGACGGAAAATTTGTTCTAGCATGAAAAACTCCAATACCCTCTCTTGGATATACCCTAAAACATCCTAAGACAAATGTTCTGTGGTACTTGTAATGTATCTACAAGAATATGGGGATGTTCAAATATAATTATATATTCACTCAAACCTAAAAAGAACGCGTCTTACACAACTGGTAAGACCTATGGGCTTTGACATTTCTTTGATGCGCAAATTGAATGTTAGTATAAAAATATATACCAAGATATGTATAACTCAGCACATTCCGTAAACAAAAATCACATAAATACAAATCCAGATGTATAAATGGATACTATACAATACCAGGGTGGGATAAATGATTAAGCATGGCCTACCATAAAAAAGTTGATGACTACAACTAAGGCCTAAGCCATTTTGTTGGTTCCTCATTCAATAGCAGACTGTGCATGAACAAGCTTGTGTATCTTCTATCAAGCCGATGAAGACATTTCCACTCAAAAAAGTATATTCTGGTTGCAACAGTTCAAACAAGCCCAATCATACTTGAATTTCTCTGTATTACAAGGGTATCAGTACCACACGTGTAAAGCACAGTATCGTCAGCGTATAACATTACTTTGATTTGTTTGAAGCAGTCAACCACCTAATTTATATATAGTAATGTATGGTGTTTGAGCCACTAACCAAGTAATACCCAAGTAGCCTACTTTGTCTTCTTTAGTTTCCCCAGTTTTATTCATTCAACATGAGTTACAATTGGTTGGTTACGATTTGTTACACTTTTTCAGTTGTCCAACTAGTTTCGGCACACAAGTGCCTTCATCAGGGACTGAGAGATAAGTGATGAGATTGCCTAAGATTGTCCCATATATACCTATTGGCAGGTTGCCCTGGTTACGAGAATTATGGGATGTAATACTAACACTGTCATGCCCCCTACTGAGTAATACAAGAATTATGAGTTAATATAGTGGGTACAAGCCACTTTTTTTTATTTTTTTTTTTAAGTTTATTTATACTGGAGAGCGTACTCAGTCGATGACTGGTTTCAATGTACGTCCAGTTTCTAGATATTCATACATTCATTCCACATTCTTGGTTTGGTATGATAGCAGTTAACAACGTATGTACAAGCATGTTATTCCAGAAGAAACACAGAAAAGAAAAAAACAAAAAAACAAAACAACATCAACGGTCGGCTGGGGAGTGCACACAACGAACGCGAGGCCAGAACAAAATAGTTGAGCTCTCTAGCTTACGCATAATAATTACGCACTTGGTAATAAAGATGAGGTGTTTTGTAGTTCCTTTTTTGAAAAGATGGACTGTTCAAATGATAATAAATTCAGATAATGATAGATATCAGATAATCTCAAGTACAGATTGATGGTTGAATAGGTGCTAATACAGTGATGCAATCAGTAATAACACTAAAAACTAATAAACCGGCGGGATTTGCACAGTGGAAAATTTTGGGGCCGGTCAAGGTATGTATAAAATCCTTACTTACAGTTTGATGCTTGTCACATTGATAAAGTATTTGTTAATTATTAGTTGTGTCATTATTAAAAATAAAGTGGTCTCTGGTATCTGCCTATGGTTGATTATTTGCTCCTCAAGTGGGCGAAATCGTTGGCTAAGTTAGGATCAAGTGACTTGATGAGTAAAAATAAAAATAAATATATATATAGTAAAATAAAGTAGGGCTAAGATTTGATCCCTTAATGGCACCTCAGACCATTTTATCCACACCTGAAGGCATACCATTTACTTCCCTTCTTTGCATCCTATCTACTAAATCGTTCCCAAAAGATTTTTAATCTTTCCCTCTTTTACGATAACTGTCAAACATTTAGTAGAATAGTGGTCTACAATGTCGAAAGCCTTCTTGATATTAATAGAAATGCACCCATTTACTTATCCAACAATTATACCACGAAATATATATTTGGTTAAATTCCTAAATCCATTTCGAACACTAGTCAGTTCAATGGGAAAACTGACTTGGCATGTAATGAATTGTTACGAACTCACGGACCAGCAAATACATGCCCCTACACCGGTAGGCAGGAGGTGTATAATAAATTATTATCCTCTATATACCCCATTATTCGGACATCTATTTTTAAGGAATTTTACTTTGGGTTTGAATCATATAGGTATAGCTTTTTTCCCCCGATGATAGAAGATTAATACCTAAAACTCAGTTACTTACGACTATTTCCACACCAATGGACAATCAATTGGGGTTTCATCCTTCGCGCCAGAAACACGGTAAAATAATATGCTTTTACCAGTGGACATATGCCCACCACAAATGAGACCTATACATTAATACTTAATCTATGTTTACTAATAATTTCTACGAACAATGAAGATATATCAAATACTAGAAATAAGGCGACAATCGTACAGTGCTACTTTGCTAATGGTAAATATATGTGGCATCTTCCTCTCAGTTCCCGAAACAGGGCACTAATTGTATACTATTAACTTCCTAATGGCAAACTAAGGCATCAGATAAAAGGAAACTGAAATGTACCAGGCCTTCCTCCCATGGTATTTTTCAGTTGGCCTTTATATGAAACTTGACGATGAAAGTATCGAAAGCCTATATACAGTGTAGAGTGTAAAGTGAGGTCAGCTAGTGCAACCTCCTTATGTGCAAAAGATATCTTCAGGAACTCGTAGCACTGACTAGTTTACACTCAAAGTCACGTGATAATCACGTATGCCAGCAACGTCAACCATGTGGAAATTAGGAGATAGGACGCGTCTGTAACCATAAACTATAAAAGCATGAGCATGGCAATTCCACTCCCCCCCCCCCCCCTTTAAATCGTTGGCACCAGGTTCCAACCAGTAGGCCTATTTGAGATATCTCGTTTCGTTACCATTATTATCTCTCAGAATTCTTAAAATTTCAACCAGCAAACATACTGCTCTTCTTTATTGGTGCACTAGGCTTTGACATAATCTTGTTCAACTTCAGACATTTAAACTCAGTGTATTTTCCCCTAACCATTAACATTTCAACACAAAGGTCTATCATTTTTCTTCACTGAATGTTATAGCATATCCTCTGTTTTAGATTTGAGTGTTTATAACAGTCTAGCTGTGGCGTGTAAGCGTCTATATTGAGCCTATACTGTGCCTTTCAGATGTGCCAAAACAAACAACAGATTTATTCAGAACGATTCAGTAGTCCAATGCTTTTCTTCTATTCTCTATCTCCGGAACTGAAAACATACGTTATCATGTTTTCCACATCGCCTGACCTGCTAAATCACGTGAAATGTCTAAAACCGTTATGAGAACACGTTCATCTGATGCACTTAAACAACAAATTCCCTTAGTTTCTAGGCCCCAGTCTTCACCCACTGGTTAACTCAAGTTGAACTGAAATCACATATATAATACTATAAATCATTAAAGGCTCATGTACACATTATGGATTTCTTGGTTCAGTGGCATCTAAATATTGAATTTATTCAGAAGCGCTAAAATGTTTCTCGTTTATAACTCAATAATCGAAACATAAAAAGAGAATCAGAGAAGATACGATGTTTTTATCACACTTTTACTTCAATCGATAGCCACAATAAGAGCAATCTCACAAAATGGCTAAAGATAATTTCTGACAATGACGACAAATAACGACAAAAATAACTAGTAATATAATCAGTCCACGGCGAAGATAGTATGGCCCAGTGAGTAGCGTATGGGACTACAGGCTGATAGGCATCTTATGAAATTCTCACCAATACAAACAACTGTGCACTTGTAGTTTCCTATCATACATCAAATCTTGCAGTGATATTCATGTAATACTGGCCTGTGCTAGAGTCAAAAACACGAAGCCCACGAATTCTATCAGATTGAAAGGACAAAGAAGCAGATAGTCAACTCCTACATGAACCATTCCCTATACACGCAGTTTCTTCACAACGTTGATATTTGAAACATTTACTTTCAAGTCTTGATCAAATATGATTCATGCATTATACTATTTTTGATACAATTTAAGAATTGATAAATCCCGATATATGGACAGCACCATCCGGAAAGTATGAGAGGTTTACCGATTAAGAAATACACCTCCTTACGTACAACTGTTCAATGTAGTTATTCACGAAAAACCGATTAGATCTTGCCACAAAATAACTCACGCAAGTTTGAAGGCGCCACCGCTGGTGACTGCAGACCTAGTTAAGTACTGCCATTTTCCATCCAAACAGGAAGGATAGAACTAGGTTTATGGAGGGCAGAGACAACATTGCATTCCCTTCACCGTCGAGGTCAGACGTAACCATTTCTCACCTCCGAATTATTGAGCGCGGGAAATCGCGCTCATATACGTCATCTAGAAGGGTTAGAATGCTCACACAGGCTTTCAGGTTACTGCAAAGAATCTAACCCTTCACTATCAATGCACCAGCTAGAAAGGCCTAGTGAAATGGGCAGGGGTCCAGTATCCCAGTCTGACCATACAGGCGCTGTGCCAAGTCACACTTGACTTGGTCTTACATCACAATATTTGGCCCTTATTTGTCCTGAACAAACCGATTTCTGATGGGACAGAATCCCTCCATGCTGCAGAGTCAGCAAACCTGTTTGACCAGTTATTCACCCTTGTGCTTTTAGTGACCACAGACCAACCCCCTCCCCCTGCCCACTCCCACCCCCACCCCCACCCTACTCTCTGACTTCTTCTACTAACAATCAGAAACTGATGGGACACATTCCCTACATGGCACAGAGCGAGCAAACCTGTTTGACCAGTTATTCACCCTTGTGCTTTTAGTGACCACAGACCAACCCCCTCCCCCTGCCCACTCCCACCCCCACCCCTACACCTACTCTCTGACTTCTTCTACTAACAATCAGAAACTGATGGGACACATTCCCTACATGACACAGAGTCATCAAACCTGTTTGACCAGTTATTCACCCTTGTGCTTTTAGTGACTACAGACACACACCCTCCCCCTGCCCACTCCCACCCCTACACTACTCTCTGACTTCTTCTACTAACAATCAGAAACTGATGGGACACATTCCCTACATGGCAGGGAGCCAGGAAACCTGTTTGACTAGTTATTCACTCTTGTGCTTTTAGTCACCACAGGCTGATTCAAGACTTGTAAGACTGTTGTGAGACTGTTATGAGACTGTTGGAAGTCTGTTGCAAGACTGTTGCAAGACTGTTGTATGACTGTTGCAAGACTGTTGCAAGACTGTTGTAAGACTGTTGCAAGTCTGTTGCAAGATTGTTGCAAGACTGTTGTAAGACTGTTGTAAGACTGTTGTAAGACTGTTGCAAGACTTGTTAGGCTGTTGTAAGACTGTTGTAAGACTGATGCGAGACTGTTGTAAGATTGTTGCAAGTCTGTTGCAAGACTGTTGCAAACTGTTGTATATCTGTTGTAAGACTGTAGTAAGGCTGAAACAAGACTGTTGTAAGACTGTTGCAAGACTGTTGCAAACTGTTGTATATCTGTTGTAAGACTGTAGTAAGGCTGAAACAAGGATTGTAATACTGTTGTATATGGCCAATACAAAACTGTTGCAAGACTGATACAAGACTGTTGCAAGACTGATGCAAGATTCTTGTAAGATGGTCACAAAACCATTGTAAGACTGTTGTAAGACTAATACAAGACTGGTACGAGACTGTTGTAAGATAGTTGTAAGGCTGATACAAGACTGCTGTATGCCTGTTGCAAGACTTGTTAGACTGTTGTAAGGCTGATATGAAACAATTCATAGGCCTTACAACAGTCTTACAACAGGCTTACAACAGTCTTGTATCAAACTTACAACGATCTTACAAGAGTCTTGCATCAGTTTTACAACAATCTTACAAGAGTCTTGCAACAATCTTACAACAGTTTGCAACAGTCTTGCAACAATCTTACAACAGGTGGGGACAGTCTTTCAAAGTATGATACCAATCTTACAACAGTCTTGCAACAGTCATACAACAGTCTTTAATCAGCCTTACAATAGTCTTGTGTCAGCTTTACAACAATCTTGCAGCAGTCTTGCAACAGGCTTACAAGTCTGGCAACAGTCATAAAACAGTCTTGTGAAATTTTTTTTAGGGTCATGATATACAACACAAGGTGATCTACCCCAGAAAATTGGAATTATTATGTGAGAGTTTATGGTACTTTAGAAGTGCCGCGCTCATCCATTGTAAATGGAAATATCATAAGCTCCTAGTAATATATTGGCATGATGAAACACTATAATGTCAACATGTGAGACTGCATAGATAAAGTCATATACACATCCCCAGAATGCATACTAACAATAGATGATGTTGATAATTTTTGTTGTACTGGGTATGGGCAATGAGTAGTGCATGCAAATGTCCAGGCTGGAGCACTATGGACAGAACCTCCAGAATAAATATTATATAGCTTTAAATAATGCTTCTCGGGTTTTAATGTCTTTATTTCCTTTAAAAATAAAATTGGGCATAAAACCTTTATTCTAAGCTGAATCCGAAATTATATCAATTGCGTGTTTTGTCCTGAAATTTTCATGCCAAAATCATAGGACTAAGGAAGTTGTGAGGAAGGTATTCTGGTACAGCGGAGCTCCATTTTGAGTTATACATACATGTGCCTTTTATCTATTAACTCTTTATTTAAACTCTTTTACTTAACATATTTAATATAAATGTTGATCATGGAAGCTAAACTCTTTGTCAGTAAGAATGAATTTGTGAGATAATGATGTGCTAAAATGTGGATCCATTGGTTGTTAGGGCTGTAATGGAAACCGCACTTTCCATTCATAGCTGATTATAAGTAACATATCTAATTGCTATTTGAATAATCATTGAAATTGAGCATGATCAAAGTGTGACGCTCGCTATGGATACATTGCTAACACCTCAACAAGGCGAAAAAAAACCATGATGTCCATGGAGAAAACTATCACCAACACGAAAAACCATGATGCTTATGGAGAAAAACGTCACCAAGACCAAAAACCATTACAACCATGGAGAAAACAGTCACCAAGCCCAAATCCATGATGCCCATGGAGAAAAATATCACACCCAAGACAAAAACCATGACGCCCATGGCGAAAATGTCCCCAAAGCCAAATATATAGTTATCGATGGCATCATGGTTTCCTCGCTATTATGAGGTGTTGGCTACGTAGCCGTAATAAGTGTCACACTCAATTTCAATGAAAATGCGAATGGCCATTGATTATCTTACCGATGAAAGGATAATTAACTATGAATGGAAAGTATGGTTTAATTCCACAATTGGATACGTGGATTCAATGTGAAATTTTTGTCAAAACATTCCAATTAACATAGTAATGTGACCATATTTGAAGGTTGGCATCATAACCATATATACCCGAAAAGGAACTATTGATAAATAAGCAGTCATGACTTTCTTAACTGAATTTCAAAGGAATATTATCATCTACGTCAGGAAAAAAGATATTTACTGTACTCACTGTCATTGCCGAGATTGATCAGGACTTCGTAATGTACTACTTCATGTAATGCACTACTTTATATAATGAACACTGCTACATTAAAGAAATCTCATAAATGAATGTTCTTGAATGTTGTTGTAATGCGATTATCTACAACAAACACGGTTGCTATTGTACCTTTTGTCAACTGATTTATGTGTACTAAGTATTATTACCCACCAAATATATAGCCTCCATAAGAAATGCATAGAACACCTGGAATCGGCAACCGGGAGATTCTGACATGCCAGAATATCTGGCAGGAGATTCCGAAAAAAAAGTCCGATCCATGATAAAATCAAATCATTATTTACTTCGAAACAAGTTTCATGAATATTCATTCATACAAATCATTTACAACTAGTCCTAAATTGTATAATTTCATTTACCATCAATTATCACTGCCATAAAACATCTTACATGCTAGAAACAAGGGGAAATAGTGAACTAAATAATAGGCGTAAGTATAAACCAAATTACCACCATGCTTGACAGTGATGTGGCCTTATCGGCCTTATCAATGTAAAGTCATCCTATATGTTGATATATAGTCCATACTTGTTATTAATCTTAGACCCCAGTGGAAGAACTGTCCGCTGTGGCAGAACTGGTGTGTTTAATACAAATTTAAAAAGAAAAAGGTGGGTAATAAAGTCAATAAAGAGTAGTATTGTATACGAGTGACCGTAATCTCCTTGTAGTTGACGACGTAATATCCTTGCTGTCGCTCGGATATTATCATGCGTCAACTACTCGGAGATTACGGCCACTCGTAAACAAAATCATTCATTATTGTGAATGTCTTTCATAGGGTGAGCGATATATTTAGTTTTATACTACATTTCATTCATCACAATAGACAATACACTACCCCTGTCTATCCTTGTATTGGTCATTACATAAGCATATGTATGGTAAGGGTTCGTCTATTGTCTCCCTAGAAGCCTCAACATCTTGTCAGGCATCAGATGGTGCTCCCGGCTTTCCCCATCAATATCTTGTTAATACTTTAGAGGCAAGGCAGACACATACATTTTACAGTGGTCTGATTTGCTACGTTTAAGAGTCTCTCTTCCCCGCTGCTTCCCATGAGATACGAGCCGCCTGTATTTTCTGAGGACCTGAAAGCGGTTTAGCTACATTCGAGGCAACACGAATCGGCTTCCAGTCCTTTCCCGCATGAATTGTGAGCTTTCAAAGCTTCTCCGTTTCTTTCTAACCCTTTCTTTTTGGGCATCGGTGAAAACCACCAGGGTGATACCATTTCTCAAAGCTTGTTGAAAATATACATTTTGACTTAGTAATACTAAACCTTAACAGAAACGTTATCATCGTAATTCCATATATATATTTTCGACATCTTCTCGCTTTTGGTCCGTTTTATACGCTGTGCAAAAATATAGTCAGTGACTACATGAATAATAGCATCTTTTCCAAGAAGTACCTAGGACACCGTAGGGAAAGGCCTAAATAATTATACAAATTGGTGACTGGAGATAAGGTCCTACTAAGATCCCTATGTCAATAGAAATAGCGCCACGATCTGGACCGAGGGGATGGGAGGCGAAAACAGGGGCAATCATAGCGACACAATCGATATAGGAATGTAATAGCCTTCCACTTAGAAAATAAGACCGGAGACAAAGAACTGAGAATATGTAGCCATACTCCCAAAGCGATCCTTTCACTGTGGCAATAGCCGCTTTCAGATATGGTTAAATCGTACACATTTTCATAGAAAGAGACAATCTAACGAGGGGAAGGAGACTAGGATAGTCTGCAATTCTGTAAAGTTCCTCTGGGGTGGAGGCATGGTGCTATAAACCCCCTCCCCCACCACGGCACCCTTTGCAACACTACCCACAAGGCCCCTGGTGAGATGTTGGGGATTTCTCTGTCGACATAGCCATCTAGTGGGCAGTATCGGAAAAGGCCATCTGAGCCCAGACTTGGGAAGTGGACGAAGGTCAGCTTGAGGGGGAGACTGGCAGTGACCATCGTGGTACACTGACCACTCAGATGACCAGGCGCCCATTGCCCATCAATAGTTAACCCTTTTTGATCTGCGGTTGACCGTGCACAGCACTGATAGCAGCAGACACCAAGCTTTATCTAAGGCTAGCTGTGGTTCTGAAACGTGCGTATGAAATATTAGATGCCTGTATTACAGGATGCCATGACAGCTTCTCCTATGTGCCAAATTGCATATATATGGAAATGTTCATGATTTTAATTGATAACTTCAATGACGAATGAATGAAGAATATATGTTGTTACTATTTCTATTTAGGTAACGTCATATGTGAATATAAGCAATAGATCCGCAAATAGGGCTTTTAGGGATTCGAGACAGCCTATAAGCTATTCTCCTCATATGCATTAAATACATAGGTCCACTAACTAGGGCGGCACTGTTCTGTATCACACATGCGCACACTTGGATGTGAAGATTCTGACTACCTCTCCCCTCATCCACCTTGGAAGACCCCTCACGCATGCGCCTGGTACCACGCCTTTAAGACACAGTAGAAGAAGTGGGGCGACGGGAACCAGATAGCCATCGGCCATCACAAACCAGAGACGCCGCACTCTAGCCTCCTCCACTGATGGAATTGCAACAAGGGTGTAATGCTATTGTGTACGGATAGTGTCCTTTAAAGCAGTGGCTTTCCCCGGCTGTCCTGGTTTCCTTAACGTAGGGACGCCATAACGATGCCCCTTAAGTAACTAATACGCACAAAGTGCAACCATAAAGGCAAATCATTATCATGGATCAACCATTACAGATAAGCCGTAGTTCTTGAGATCACATTGTAGTTTCAGTACTACAGATATGAAAAGATGTGTATTATAAGATCGACGTGGCTTTTAAAATTGACCCGCACCTCATTTAGAAAATTAAATTATCAAATCATATGTATGTATATACCTTTTATATATTATTTCGTGCACAGAAGAACGTCTAGAATAGTTCATTACAGGCCATAGGCTTAACATGGAATTTATTTATCTCACGCATGTGACATAAAGTGTTGTTTATGTCACTATTTTCTAATATTAAAAAATTGGTGAAACGCATTGTGTTGGGTCTGTAATCTTACAGTCGAAGACAAAATGCGTGACATAAATAAACTCAAAATCGTGACGTCTCTTGATAATATTATGTTCTGAACTACTATGTAGAACAAGTCAGTCAGAACTATCTACAGATATAACACGTTTTCTGTTTTAAAAACCCCGTTTAGACCCATAGACGTGATATTTATCACTAACAATCACTCTACACCCATTTCAACCTAACTGAGCAGCATTTAGAGACCCCCCTACTACACGTCACTAAATTAATATAGCCATCCCACGTTCCCCAGACGGGTTTCTCCCAGCCAGCCGCAGCATACGCTTTCTACCCATTACTACCACTCATACGTATACATATACACGCAGAGAGGATGTTATGAGCACCATACAACACACATCTATTCACAACGGTTCTTCACCCTGTATCCTCTAGCCAACCTCTATGGGGTATTATAATAGACTCATACACTAACTTTGTTTAACGTCGTATATCTTCGTTTGTAAGATATGCAATCGCAGTAATTTTGGTACACAATATAAAGAGCGTCAATACAACACGATTCCCTAGAAAGATCTAGGACATGAGGCATTATGTACTAGTCTGAAATATCAGTAAGTTGCTTGGTTGGTTTGATCTAACGTCCAGTTAACCATTACAGGTTCTCAGCAGACTTTCTCCAGATTCTTTTACACAACAAGGGTGGTGATCAAATCTATGCAATGAATTTAGATAGAAATCTCACCCCTATTTATCTACTGAGGCGAGAGTTCGTTTATTTCCCACACCACATAGGCATAGTATGAGAAGGGTTGGCCTTTGATATAGCAGTAAATGTACCACAGCTGGGAATGAAGGAGACGAGTGGCTGCAGTGGGAGTCGAACCCACAAAGTCCTCCAACCTTGGGATTGCAAGTCCAGTGCCTTAACCATTGAGCTAACTCCCCACCCATATCAGCAGGAAATCCTCTTGTCGATTCTCTCTCTATATATAATGTGTGTACCATTCCGTATTCTCTGTTCATTTCCCTCAAGGCAGAAGTCCCCTTTAACACCAATTGTTTCACTCTCATACCGGAGGAAGGGGAACAACCGTGACCCATTGCTACCCTTTCCATCGTGGATTATCACGGACTAACCCGTCCTCTCGTCCTCCAGACCCACGGACGGAGGATTCCCTGTAATCCCCCACACACGATTGATTAGTCCCTCAGGAGGGACCCATTCAGAGCCTCATTCTTGCATCTCTTATGGTTGCTACGGAAAGGAACAATTGACGAAATATTCCCATGATCTGGACAAAAGCGCTCGCTGTGCGGGTTTTACTCATTTATTGATCGCGGCGCCGATGACAGGTTTGTATCGCTCCTCCCCACAGCGGTTCTTTAATATTTCATGCATGCTGATGATAGCAAATGATGCGTTTCAATTATCTTGAATATTCTTGGGGGTAAATGGTTAGTCGGCTAAATATTTTAAGAATACAGACAGACGTGATACAAGACTTGAATAAATGTCCCATGATTAAACTCCACACATTGGTACCTAGCATCCTTTTTGCAATCTCACTCGTAGAGGGAGACGAATTTCGGGTGGTCGAATTCCGGAGTTTCGATGTGAGGGTTCTGGAAATTACATCCAGATGCCTTGGGCGGGGTCTGTAACTTCTGGAACTCTGACTTAGAGATTCTGGAATTCTGACACCTATAATCGGTTTCCCTATTATCATATACATTTAGAAACAAGCAACCTAGATGCTAAACATATTGTTATCATATGCCTAGCGGCCTCATGTAACTTAGGAGTATTCTAAAGATCATTGATATATATCATAATGGTTGTATTGTTTCCATTAAATTCGATGGACCATGGTCTTTGCGAATTCAGAAACAGGCTAAAATGTGATCAAATAGATACTTAATATCCAAAACAAATATATCGCAGATCTTTCTCGCGATGCAAATATGAATACAAATTCTGTGAGTTATTTACTCTCATTTCCTATACATTAAAGCCTAGGAAGAACACGACTTAGGACTCACTTTAGGCAGCATTATCAATGTAAGCATCCTTGTTACTAATTGGCTTAGCATAGTGATTGGTGCAGCTTATCTAAAATCAATAGAGGTAGCTCCGTTTGTCACCTACCTGAGACGTTTCAGAACAATTCTCACCATTACTCTATCAAATCCGATTTCATTCAGACAAGATTCTACCAAAAATAGCAAGCGGAAATATTACGTTTCATGTCTGGACTATTCTGCTATTAGAAAAGATATAGAATCGATTATTCATTATCATTTGCAAGCCACACTATGTTGCCATTATAACGTTATTTATACGCTGGTCCTGGATGCCTTTATTAGTGAGTAATTGTGGTGTGGTATGTCGTTCATAACCTGTATGATACAGAATGCCAGGCCACGTAGATTCAGGTATTAGTAAAATCTAAGTACAACTCTCTCCAGGGCAAAATGATATTGTCCATTGCTCTTGTCTACGTGATCAAAGAACTGACTCATTGCATGAAAAATATCGAATTGATTACTTGGACAGTAGAAAATGCAACTCCTATCCATTATGTATAAAACATCCTGCTTATATTGGCAACAAATTCGCAGAACCAGACGAGATCATGAAATAAAATTTGTGGAAAACGCATATCGACTAGCATGTACCAACTTTCGCCGTTTTACCGTGGTCACAAACTGTAGGAAACTAGACTCTTCGATATAGCCTATCGTTTCGAAATAGGAATATAAATTTGTCGGTACATGAATGAGTGTAACAACTGTAGTACAATAACGACATTGACGATAAAAACCAACTCCTAGAACTCATCTCATCACTTTCATTATCAGTATATGCTATGAGTAATGATGAAGCACTGTATTCATAACGTCTAGGTGTATCTGCTGATTTGAATCTTCAGTGGAAGGTCTGTTTAAATAGACAGAACTGGTCGAAATAAACAAAAAAAGAAAGAGAAAGATAATTTAGGGGTTTTCTATAAAGAAAAAGGGACATAGCAAACGGTCCTATTCATAAAACAATTCTATTGCTCAAGAATATGTATTTATACAGATTGTTGACAAATCTCAGGTGGCTAAAACGGTCCATATGTTCCCCAATCAGCAACTCTCGGCATAGCAATTTTCAGGTTTCTTGACACAAATACATGGTATGACTCAGACGCCATATTATCCCCATATGGTCAACTTGTGAATAGTGGAAGTACCTGACAAGTGGTCTGAACGGGGATGCTATGAATAAGGAGACACCGCCGGTGTGTCTTCTTAAGGCTGGCAGCCGAAGCGTTTATCTCGGCCCACCGCTTTTTCAGGGAAGAGTGCGAAGAGTGGCTTGAATACATCATCATCAACCAGCCAAACACAACGACAGAAAAGTGTATACGGGCTGTAGTTAAGTTAACAGTCCACCCATTATCACTCCTCATGACTGAATTATCCCAGGCAGAACCGAAAGTCTTATGTACTGTCAGTTTAGAACATATGGAAAGATAAATATAATATTTTTACTTTGGCATGTAATTTCCTGATCCGCTTTGGGTTTCAGGCGAGGTAGGAGGCATGAACATGACTTGCAACTAGAGTTGTTGACATTTACAAGTATTAAACGCGAAACTGACATTGGCGTATGACTGGTCCTATAAGCATTGGTGCCATAGAGACTGAAGACCCAAGATTTATATGGTGCTATATTTTGGGGTCTAATATCATAAACAGATCTAAACGGTATTTTTGTCTTGAAATCTTACCAAGTTCATATATATTTATTGCAATACATTTTCATTTGAAACTTTCGTGACTTTCGTAATATATATACACGGAGAAGAAGCTCTCGGAATAGACTGGTATTCTACGATGATCACACCAACAGGTCCGTCAACATGTATACGTATGAATGATAGTAGTAGATGGAAAGTGTGTGTTGCACCAGGCCTGAGAACAAGCACTCTGGAAAACGCCTGCATCAATTTCAGCACTTTATTTGAAGAGCCGCACCCTCAAAACATTTCTACATCAGAAATGCTGGTATGAAGATTCTGAGCTCTTTCCTCCTTAAGAGAGACGGATAATCTTTATTCTCGTAAAGTGAGGAGAAATGCATTTACCTATAGTCTTTCCCTCTCATTACTTCCTCTGTCTTCATGAAGCCGTATAAAACTGATGCAATAACTTCTTGGTAGGTATGTTGAGAATGCTGTAGCTCCGACCCAGGAATGCTAGGAAGGAGAAACCACCAGACCACTATGTGTTCGTGTCTCCATATCTCGCGTGTTCTCCCCCCATACGACGTGATCTGCAGTAGTTTTGGTGGAGTCCAGAGGGTGGCGCTATTTACTGCAAGATTCCTCTGAGCTGAGCTTCACACCGGAGGGTGAAATCGGTCACCCCTGCGCCCCGGGGCCCTCGGTAAGGGAGGCAAGGAGTAGGAGGAAACCTCAGCGGCACTTCTGTGTTCGTCAGTCCAAGCTCAAGTCATAGAAATCCCTACGTGAGACATACTGACCTTACTTTCGAATCGATCTCTCACAAAAGAGGCAGCATACTTAGATCCTGCAGGCATATTTGGATGTAGGTGGGTGGTCTGTCGATATGTGCGAATGCCAGTCTACCGCTTAGAAAGACACCAACTGGAGCATACCTACAAAGCCTCTTGTAATCGGAAGGATTGGTTCGTGTAGGTTCACATTTGATAGGGATTTAAAAGCGATCGTGCACACCACAGACCATTTACAATACTGCAGGTTGTGAACGGCTATGATTACATTTTAATATTTCATGTTTTCAAGTCTACTCACAACGGCACAAAGGGAGATTGTGTGGTAAAATCAAAAAGGGTTATACTTCACATATTATTAAAGAAGGAGATAGCAACAGATGCAAATTTGATAATTCGTACATATGACAAGTTATTTATCTATATAAGGGTGAATGGAAATACATATATATGTTTCTTAATGACATCTGCTGGTTTCAAAATGGAAAAGATGGCCTCCTAGAATATTCTCAACCATAAGGTTAGATATATAAGCAGAGGAAAGGGGAGATTCCAGCGTATTCCTTTTTTCGGATAACAGGAAATACAAAACCATTAATGCGCTCTTATATTTTAAACATTAATTTAGCTGCATACAAAGAAATATTGGACTGAACGAATCAAAACCAATAGTACGGATCTATTCAGTTCACGGGGTCTTACCATTTACTCTCCTCACAGCACATGGACCCCATCAATATCCACGTCACAATTAGTCACTTTAATAAAGGCACATAATATAGAGCGGTGGCTTACAATTGTTGCTTTTATCCGTTCTCGACCAGCAACTTCCAATCGTCATCCGTTGGCGTGAACGGATCCCCGTGCAGTCAGTACCACTTGCTAATTGGAGTTGAAAGCAGGCCTCTCATTACCTACCAGCAGCGGACTAATCAAGCCTCACTGAAATGATGGATTAGCCACCATCCTTCCAAACCGCGAGGGTTTCTCATCCTATCCCCCCATTCGCGTTTCACAGTTTAAAAATAAAGTAAAATGAGGAGTTGGACATTTGAGACGATTGTCGCTTTCCTTAGTTGTAAAAAAATATATTAGGAGAAAGTCTGCAGGAGTTCTGCATGAGGAGACTGATGGGTGTTGATCAGGCGCTCAAGCCGTCTGGCCGGGAACGAATTGTCAATGTCATAATCAATACTCATACAGTAAGCCCACTGCTGCCACGGACAATTGAAATAATTGACAAAAGTCTGAGACAATGTCAGAAGAAATAGGAATTCATCTGGCTGTTTATTGGGAGGCCGCATCTCTATCCCAACCATGCCATCGGGACATTAACCCTTGCCTCCCAACATCAACTGCTTCCAGGGATTCTCGGGGGAAATACGTCACATGCCATAATAACATCAACTTCAAAAAAGAAATTTAGTTCTCAGCTTCAAAGGTCTTATAGAAGGTAAGAGCATCATTAAATTTTGATACTAAAAGGAATCCAGTCTTGTATTGCAGTCTGCGACAATATACAGGATTTACTTCTTGGGTAGAATGAAAAGGTTGAAAGCTGCCAAGGCCCTCAGTAGATGACCTGGGAATTAGTGCTATTCTTAGGCGGGGTACCAGCCAACCTAAGTTGCCACTGGAGCCTACTGAAAACAGGGTGCTACCTTAGTAGACCCTCCAGTATAAATAAACGATCTAAAAAAAAGAAAGTTTTCCCCATTCTAGAAAAACGCATGGCTAGAAGTATTTATATAGAACGTCCTGACCATGATCTACAATTCACAGAACGAGATGGTAATTTACAGTTTGTACGGACCGAGGCATTTATGCCGAGTTCCGTACAAACGGTAAATTATCATCGAGTTCTGTGACTTGTACAAGCATGGTTGGACGTTATATATTTACTATATAACCGAAACTTTAAAAAAAAATCAATTTCATTTGGCTTAACAACCAATTTATAATAACTGTGTATGGCTAGGTGGTCTATATTTTAGTGTACGGACCAGCGGTCCGTACAGTATTTTTATGTCATATGCTGAAACGGTGCGTATCTACAGTATATACGGCATGGGTATATAGTAATCATCTGAGATGTGAACATTCTTAACCTATTAGCTGAGGGCTTAGGTTGAACAGAGTAGTTCTCCATAACTCAAAGTCTATTTGGATTTATGGATATTCAAGATGACATGAACGTTTGGGAATATTTGCCCAGGAAAGAATGGTTGCGTATCTATAAAATCCTCAATTACATACAATCTATAAAATCCTCAATTACATACAATTTCTTGATTTATTGAAAAAGTGGATATATTATTTTTGTTTTATTTTATGTCCGGTCAGCCATTACAGGTCCTTTCCAGACTTCCTCAAGGTTCAGCTTTTTTCCCGCTGATTTTACACCACAGGAGTGGTGATCAAATCTATTAGATGAATTTAGGTACAAATCTCTCACCTACACATTTAACGAGGGGAGAGTTCCTTCAGTTCCCACCCAACAGTGTCAACTGGGCTTACTTTCCACCCATTCTGTTATAGAACAATTAGATACGTTCACTGTAAGTTAAAACACGACAAGATTATAATGACTTTTTCTATTTCAAATGGAACGTCGCTTTCATTGGGTTATATACATTGTGGAGAGAATTATTACATTCCGATGGTCATTTATGCCAGATACAACTGATCTACCACTATGAGAAAAAATTCTCGAATTAAAGGAAATAGAATCAAACAACTAAACTGTGAAATCATAGCAGTCAAAATAATTAGTTACCATGAGAACCCTTCCTTCCTATGTCACACGCGCTGGTGTAGACCATAGGGGGCTGCTCCCCTTTTTGTCCCGCTTTGAATTTGTATACAACCTAACAGGTAGTGTGGGAAGAGGCTGGAGTTACGGTGTGTTCCACCGGACCGACAACGCCAGGAGGTTGCCAAACACGCTTATAGTGAGCAAAACACCAGCCTGGTTACCGCAGGCAGGTAACCAGTGGATAACCAGCGGCTAACAGGCGGAGAACCAGCGGCTAACTGATAAAATATAAAATATCAGGCTTTGCCGGTTCATAGCCAGTTGTTGGTCGGTTTATCACTCTGACCTCTTCCACAACGCCGGTCCTGATACTTGAGCTATAACCGGCGCCGTTTATTGGCCAGATTGCCATTTGGTGGCCAACTGTGAAATTTCACTGGTCTGGCGGAGCATTCGCTTAAAGATGGACACATCGCTAGTCTGAGAGTTATGTATCGAAACATCTGACACACCCAAAGGATTGCAATTGGCAACAAGAGCAAATGCTTGCTTCACGCACGTTAGCTCTGGTGGAGTTGGAGCCATGACCACCTTCAACCAATGTGGCAACTGGCATCTGAAATAGTTGTAACGGTACGTCCAAAACAGTCGCCCTTCTAACGCTGATAATTTGAAAATCTAAGGCTGCCTGCAGTGCAAAACACACAACTAAATTCACCAAACACATCAAAATAATTGGTATAGCAACAAATAAATATCTTTGAGTATGAAAGAACGTTTGTTACACTTCAAATGAACGCCCCTTCCCATAATCCACCATTGCTTACTCTCAAGGCCCCTTTTTCATGTCCTTTTTTTGTCTCTATTTTGAATGAAATGACCAAACATCAGAACCACATCTACAGCGCACTCCTTCTCTCAGAAACATTTACTGATCCACTCACTCACCACAGTACCGTTCGTCACAATCCACAAGCTATTAGTTACCGAGGCCTTTTTAAGACTGTGCTCCACGTTATTCTGGAACGTGACGACGCCAGAATAAGAAGGCTTGTCATAGTCACCAAAGTCATCAAATTAATCAGCCAACGAATCAACAGCGATCATTCAGTCTGAGTAGCTATGAATGGCCAGCGTGGTAAAAATGTGAAGAGAAAATTGTCATAAAGCCCTGCTTCACACACTCTGTAGTCCCGCATAGGCCTCCTGGCGGACAGTCGGTGAACCTTCAAGCCGACACCGCGCCCTATGGCAAGCCCTCTACCGGAAGTAGAACGACTGTGATGAATGCCGTCAGCCTCGCTTCTGATACTGGATTCGGGCGAGACAATACGAGATCTCGCGAGTCCACACGAGAGCTCGAGGGATATGGGCGTCAGGCAGCGACACCATAGGAATGGATTGCGGCTAGTGCCCAGGGCATCTGGGTGTGTGCTTCACGAATATAAAGCAGGCAGAACGGCCGTGGCAGATAGTATAGGCTGACAGGCAACAGGCATGCACAGTGGAGCTATCCCGACCATACGATTTATTCTCTTTTTGGAGAGCCATTAAATATGCATGTGACATGTTGTGTCGATAAACTATGCTTTTGTGGAAAATGAACAGTCTATCACATAGAAAGCAAGGCAGCACCACAGGAAAGGATATATCCCGACGAATAAGCTAATTCACTCTTATCACAATTGATTTTCCCTCTACTGGGAGTAACTCTGGGTAGTGTATCATAGAAACATATGTAAAGTCATGCAATGGACTTCATAGCAACAGGGTACACGTGGTAATCAAACAATGCGATGGCCATAATTAGCGTGACTCTTTCACAGCGTCATCAAGGTCGGTTTTCAAGGGGAGCGTTTCGCATTCTTTTAAATTGTCCGAGTCTATGAATATATATATATATATATATATATATATATATATATATATATATATATATATATATATATATATATATATATATATATATATATATATATATATATAATGTTGAGAAAAACAGTAAGGCGAAGTAAAGGTCTGCTCCCTTTTTATTCCATACATTGAATGATCTCTCAAATACTTGGTAGATCCTGACAAATTTGGACAGACAAAGAAGGTAATTATTCTATAAACTATTCACTGTCCTGAGTGTCCATGACGCTTCATTGGATAGGGAATCTAGGCGTCTGTTGACTACAATCCTCTTATTGATAAGATATACCGTTAGAGCAAGGATTATCTATCATTGGCTCATCAGAATATTGTAACGGTTTATTTAGGAGGAATAGAATCTGCTTGAAAGGAGTACGTAACCAAGGACTTAGGAATCGAATGATATTTAAGAGGTAGTCGTGGCTGTACCGGTTAGGCGAATAGTATATCCCTTGCTTAAGTTGCATTTATTTGTCTACTTTGTCATTTAAGAAAGTTCTCGTTCTCGCATTTGCCCCTCATAGTATCTTTACCGTTCGCATAGATTTTTATTATTCAACACAATTCATTCTTTCGAGTGACAGATCTTCCATGAATGGATCTACAAAGGACGTTGTATCAATAACTGAAACGATCATTGTGAGAATTATATATATAGTTGTTAGGAACATAAACTCCTTATTAAGAAATCATCATTTCGCCTTATCAATAACACTGCAAGAGTTCGGTATTAACCGTAATAGGTATTTTAAAACACGTACCTGGAGCTTCTCAAACTCTCGCTGTTCCTGCATCTTGTAGGCAGCTCTTTCTCGTCGTTCTAATTCCTGAGCCAGTAAGTTATCCATCTGTTCCGTCACTGTAAATAAAGGATACAAAATATTCATAATAGTATGATACGAACTGTTTTATAGCCATATTTACTTATGAACAATCAAGGACGCGTACTAAGACATCGTGATGGGAATGGGTAAATGAACAACACAGTGTTGATAAATAAACACTATTGAATTTCAAGTGAATAAATATGGGCATTTATATGCCCAGAAATGCCAATCGTGCCATTGGATAAATATATTGTCACCATCTACTGAGTGTAACACTTTCCTATAATTTATATATGTTATGTTTTATCATACTTATATATCATGCAGAGAAAAAGATATAAATATTTCAAATGGCAATCTCTTGGAGATCGGCAACAGTGACAGTAGGAAACAATGTAAGTCGGAAAAAATAATAAATCAGCTGCTTTATCCATCAAGCTCCCTTTTCATCTGGCCTCTGTGGTGCCACAAACTGTGAGAATATATGCAGTCAGATTGCCACCTGAGGCAATATCGGGAGGCAGGGCAGGGAGATGGTGTTAACAATTACAGGCGACACCGTGAGACTGGAGGCGCGGCCGAAAGACGGATGGGGCATGGTCCCACCGAGACGTGGCGACGGGAGACGGCCCCAGCTGGATTGGTCCCGTGTCTGCCTGCACGTTACACAGACCTCTAGGGTCATTTCCTAAGACTCACTCAAGGAAATTAAGGTACCGATCTTGGCCACTCCCAAATTTACATTTACTATAGGCAAAAAAATATAAAACATTGTTTACGATGTTGAGTTTGTCGCAAAATACATAATGGCGATATATGGTATACATCAATCTTTATGAAGTGACTACCGTGTGTACTATTTGATTGTACTCAATGTCTGTGTTTGGACATATACAGGGAAGAACGCCCATTAAGGCGATTGTATAGCACTCCACTCACGATGCATCTTACACGTATGTGGTCCTCACGCACAAGGTTCTACTAGTACGACCACACTCGAAATACACACTCGAGAATCACTTAACTGTTGTGGTCCTCTAAATTCACAGCTCACGTGACGTCAGCTGATTTGGAACAACATATATGTCCCAAACTGCTCATTGATCTACCAGAAAGCGTATACATATGCGAAAACCCAGTTGGTGACCTTGGAGATTAACCATGCCATAAACTCTACTTAGAACTTCACTCTTCAAATTAGCGGACACATTTTATAAACATTGAACTCCTCGGATGGGGCGGTTTATTGATTGGTGCCGAGACCACAATGCCCCCTCTGTTATCGACAGTGGCACTAGCGTAGTACCATTACTGGTCCAGATTGGCCTAGGAGTACGGGGTGTGATGCTCCTCCTTCATGCATCACTGAACCCTATTAGGCAACCTTCCCATCCATGCGGAGACTATTACATCAGTATTTAGAGAGCAATCATGGACTCTAATACGCCCCACGGCTTCCTGAAATGATTTGAGCGTCGTGGAACGGACATACCACATTATCTGAGGTTTGCGCCCAGCCGTATCATGGGATACACCAATGTATATATCATCCAGTTTTATAGAAATTATTTTAGCCTGGAAATTCTAAACAAAAGATGCATATCATGATTTACAAATTGAATTTCGGTTTGAATTAAAGGATAAGAATAGGTGTCGTTATGAGGAGATGAAGATGGATGAAAAGATCTAAATGCATCGAGTAAGCCAGCCTTATGCCTGGCTTACTGTATGATGTTGAGTTGTATGTGTGAGTATGTCCTATCAATGTGTAGAATGCACCACTGACTACAGGAGGGTTTAGCAGTGGTGCAGTGATCTATGTGTCACGTTGGGGAGGTGCTAGCCTCAGGTAAAATATGAGCTGGAATAATCCACGGATGCATCACAATGGAAGAACCACTGGATACAGGTTGGTTACCAGCAGTCATTGGAACACCGTAGCTGAAATGAAGTAAGTTGTAGAAGGTAGAGTTTTGCTTGGCAGTGTCAGCCCTCCACAGACAAGATCTGTTGAGTAGAGATACTTCAATGGTTCTTTTATTGAGTCAAAAAACAATACACACTTCTCACTGACTAAGGTCAAAGAAGCCAGATTGGTGGCTACCCCCAGCTTATAAAGGAGACTTCAAGGTTGGCCATATTACAATCCCAAGGCCACTAATACTACAATTTGAAGGTCCTTGTCCCAAATACCATGTCTCCTTCTGAGGTTCCCTGTCCCTGCCCTCTGTCAGGGTGAAATACTCTCAGTGATCTCAGCGAGGTACTAGGTGTATATGCACTGTCATCGACTCCAAGTACTTCTGTAATTAGAGGGAAGATGGTTTGTTTGTGGTTTAACGTCCCAGGGGACCCTAAGGGTATATAGGGACTATGAGGGAAGAGGGAAGATGGGCGTAGGCCTATACAGCACATAGCCTATGATCCGTGGGCGCCGCCATGACGCCCCCGAGTACTTGTTCTTCACTAATGGAGGTCAAAAAGCAGGTGTTCTTCACTAATGGAGGTGCAAAAGAAATGGGTGATAATTGGGAAGTGTCACAACTCTAGCCTTGCTCACACATGAATATAAAATGTTCCATGTGAAAAACATTATGTCCTGGGTTAAATCATTATGTCATCCTGCTCTGGAATGGGTGTAGAGACTCAAACACTGAAGGTAAAACATTGAAAAGCAGTTGACTTTTATAAGAACAAAGAGCCAGAATATAGATCTGTCCCCCCAAGGGGCCTGCCATACTGCTAGCCACCTAGTGACTGCTTCATGAACTAACAATGGCTCTGTCCCCTATATGCACTGTCATCATAGAGTAAGATGTGCTTATTCCCACAGAGCTCTCAGTTATAGTAGTATTGCTCTGGACCTTCATGATTTATGCATGGATATGATCAAGTGCAGCATGTTAAAACAAACATAAACTGTGAGGTGTATTTGTATGGAGGGGGCAGACTAGCTATCACAATATGTATTCACTAACAACTTTGTTCTAGTCTTCTGATGCCGGGTCTGCAGAATAAACTATATTTCATGTTGATCTCTCAATGAAGAATTACCTATGGAGCTGCTCATTGGTCACGTGTGGATGCATACGTTTGCATGGCGTGCCTGAGTAATTTATAGATCCAGCCAATTCTATTAGATTTTTATAGCATAGAAGAACCATCCGGACATCTCTCACATATGTGAATTTTTCAGATACCAAGATGTACATTGTTACTTCACGTCCATAGGACTTCGCAGTATTTTAATCTAAATACAATAGGAAGAAACAAGTCTAAATATTTTGAGATGGGATGATTTGTACACGAGAAGCTTGACTTCGACAGTAATCTAAAGATCTAAATATTCTTTGTATTCTTACTTTGTCTGACTTCCAGTTCAGCTCAGTAAAAATATTGTTCGAGTTTTGTTTGTTTCTTTGATTCTACATCCGGTAAACCATTACATGTCGTTTCTAGACTTCCTCAATGTTAATCTTTTCTCACTGCTTTTACACCACAGAAGTGGTAACCAAATCCATGAGATGAATGTAGAAATCTCACCCCAACACATTGACCTAGGTGAGAGTTCTTTTACTTACAATACCACATGGACGTGGTATGACTGGCCTTAAATACAGCAGTAAATCTACCACTACCGGGGAGGGAGACAGGTGGCTGCAGTGAGACTTCAAACCCACACATTCAGGATTACTAGTCCAATGCTTTGGGGCTTGTCTATTTTGGGGAGTCACCATGTATGTAAAAAGTGTTGAAAGTAGTACAATTCATATTCAAAACCAACATATTTCATAGAGGAAGCACATGAAGATGGATGTGGCGGGCCTGTATGACAACCCCAAACCACGTGACTACAGGCGCCATCCCGAACGTCTCTAGAGGAAGGGTAGTCTCTTGAAACGACGTTATGTCACTCTAACCGATCACGTTCATGACGTCGCGAACAGTTTCATTCATTCCTGTATAATTCACTCTCGTTGCTTGGTAACCGTATCTGCGACATTGTGTCGCCGCCAGAGTCGGGGCGAGCGCTTGGCTTGTAGTCGGTAATCGGGTCTGTGTGCGGCTGCGTGCGGTAGGACGTAACCCTGTTACGGGCCCCACATACGGCGCTGGGAAGCTGACAGGATCTCTCCCCGTACGGGAAACACCCCCTATATACATTACACTGGGGTTGTCCGTACCAACACGCGATGGAGTGTTTCATAAGCCCACGTTGGCAGCAGTCTGGGTTCGACAGGTCTACATATACAACGTAACCAACGTTGGTCTCATGGGTAATGATTTAATGATACTTCAACCGTACTCGCTGCAATCCGGTTACGCACAGAGTGCAGGAAATGGAGCCCACGCCAATCTTACTACTTAAATTCACTGAACTGTAAAGGTTAAATTGCATTCCACAGTGAGAAATTCGGCCATTTTCGATTGACTAGCGATTTTGGAGAAACAAACTATGTTTAGCGGGTTTTGACTCAGCCACCCAGTGATTTGCCACCACAGCATTCAGGGTAGTAGGACAACTGACAGCTCAGTAGATAGTGTTCGTACCTCAGCCGTGTCACAGTCTTTCCTGCTTGTCTGTCACCCACGTCTCATAGATTCGGTCTCGGCATGATATGACCTTGACTGCTGCAACCAAGCAACCTACCACAGTCAGTAGCTTCTCAGTGAATTTCTTGCTCCTAGCGACATACCAAACATACTTGTACCAGGCTCTAATTATGTGGAGTTCTATCTGAATTCTACCCTGCAACAAATGTAGGAGTTTCTTCATTACTAGACATCTTATCAGATAAATTGGGTTGAAAGTAACCATTCATGTGCGAGGTCTTGCCACTCACATGATTGAATCTAGAAACCGTTATTTCATTCCTCTGTGTTAAAAACAGCCACCGAAGTATGCAGAGTAGAATATAACTTAAAATTTAAAATTCCATATAGCAACAGACACATTATTTCTATGCACTACTAACGATTTAGTGAATAATATTTGGAGTAAAGAAATTCGTCGATTAGTGAATTTACAAAGTTCTCTACTAACTAGCAATCTGCCACTCACCACAAAGGTGGATGGTGAGCACTTGCCAGTAGTTTCTCCTGTTTGTTATTCCTCATAGGGACGAAGGAGACAAGGTTAACTCGTGACTGCCAGCATTAATAATAAGAACTTTAAAAAATGAAAATCAAGATAAGTTCGTTATGTCATATATAAACTTTTCTGTGAACATCTTATCATTTCAAAACTTCCCGATATGGTCATCTTAGTCCAGAATGTTTGAAATGAGATTAATATGCCCTGCTATCGATCCTATCACACATAATGCCATTAAGATTCCTGGCCACCGATGGTAACTCTTTTCAGATTTCCGTAAGATACCAATAGGATATTGTAGCTCCGGTTGAAAACCCTTCGTAAAGAACAGATGCATCTAGAATCGGGTAGCTCATAGAAATCTCAATGACATGAGATAATTAGACGTCTTTTGACTTAGCTGCTTGTATTGATTCATTGGAATGGGATTATCCATATCCAATCTAAATCTAAATCAAATTTTGTCGTTTAACAGGAAAAGTGGTTATTACTGGGAGGCATTATATGCAACAAATATTTATAATATGGGAAAGAATTCTTACTCAGGAAACTAATAATCGTTCTCCATGTCGGTATTGGGGTAGGATATGAGAGTAAGACGCATAGGGTTGGATATCCCAATGATTTAACGTTAATTAGTTGGGCTATTAGAGTCCCAAGTCTTGGGCGGGTGATTGTGTGTAAGGTGGAGATGATAGTGAGGGGTTAAGGCGCATGCCTTTCATCGCGTTGTGAAGAAAGACATGACTAGCTCTGTAATAGGAGGCTTCGTTTGATGGCTTTATCTTGCCTTGTGGACTGTGGATGATAATGAGGGAAATTATCCACGATGGATGGGCTCAAGGGCGGTTTCAGTATGAGGACTACCATGAAAGTGAAGGCAAGGGTAAGGGTGAGGAGGGCTTTGGTAGAGATGTCAGGAGCTTGGCAAACATACATCACATTAAATGAGGAGTCTGGAGTGGTGGGCAGGAAGAGAGGTGGTGGTGGAACAGCTGGCAGGGTGGTAGGTGGGAAGAGAGGTGACGGTGGAACAGCAGGTAGAGTAGTACCTGGGAAGAGGTAAAAGTGGGCCAGCAGGCAGTGGTGGCTGGGTAGAGAGAAGAGGAGGAAAGAATAAAGGCAACAAAAGGGACTAAGCAGAGAGAAAGAGGGTGGTTAAAAGACAAAGAACGATATAGGGTTAGGATCAAACAAGGAGTAGTAGGGATGGAGGGCAGATTGGAGGCAAGCAAAGAAGGAACGATAGAAAGCAGAGGATAGAGGAATAGTAAGAGAGAGAGACGGCAAGAGGTATGGAGAGAAAGAGACGGAACTAGAGGGAGATAGCGGTATATATAGACAGGTATATGTTGGTTTAATAGTGCCGAAAAAAGTGAAAAATTAAAATGTATGTTAGATGACAACATCTTCACATATGGGTGGCGCTCTCTATGATTAATAATGATAACTACATTGAATTTGCACTTATGATCCAACGGTGTGAGAGCGAGGGTCTGGGGAGGGGAGGGGAATCATGAACTCTGGCTGACTTGGGTCATTTATCAGTTGCTATGTCAATATTACAAAAGGAAAAATAATTTTAATTCTGAAAAAGAAAAGATGAATTTCCATAGAAATGTTTGGACGTGTGCAAATGTCGAGCTCGCAACCACATATGAACCTCAGAGACCCACTGCCGCGGAATGTCCCGCATATTTTAATTAGGTCCCAGACCTTTCTTTCTATTGGTTCTTATGCAAATCACAACGTTTCAAGCATGGTGATTGGACCTTGCTGTGTGCTGCCCCTGTCAGTGAACTGTGTGCTGGCATGGGCAGGGTGAGGGGTGGTGGGTATGTGTCCACCGTCCTGTGTGTAGGCTATAGGGGGCCTGTTGTTTAAAGAAGTGTTGTGGATATTTTGCACAGAAAAAAGAAGGTATTATTTGGGGGTATGTGGTTTCGACGATCCATAGTCGTCTCATTAGACGAGGTGCTTCGGCATTGTACAATTCTATGTGGTCTAAGTAGAGATGATTTGTATCTCTCCTTAACAATGTGGGTTCATTTGTGTAAATAAACAAGGTTTAATTCACTTTTCTGAGGTTCTTTTATGAATTGTGAGCTCTTGGGTTTGCCTCCTGAGGTGTGCACTGTTTTTTTGAAAATATTTTCCCGTTGATGCATTACATTTTGGTGTAGTGTTTCTTGGGGGGAAAATACAGACTGAACGAGAAAGTAGCACAGTAAATAAGATTCGCAGAAGGCAATAGAGTGGTAGGAGTGGGCAGAGGGAGAGTGGCATAAGAAAGGGGAGCAGATGAGCAGCTCTTTCAGATACCTGCCACACGAACTTCTCTGAGCTGCTCTAAGCGGGTGGTGGGCGCGAGACCACGGGAGGCGTGCCACCATCGCTCTGATCTCCCTCTACTGATTGAACCCCGCCGGCCTATCCACTCCCATGTCCAAACACGGCCGCACACCGTGCAAATCGCCCTCACTGAGGCGTCTAGGGCAGCCAATCACCGACGACGTTAACTGCCCATGAATTGCTATGCTGACAAACCCGACTAAAAATCCTTCACTGTCGAGGCTACCCAAGTACATCCACCGCCAACTCAAGATAAAAGAAAGACTCATGTGTCTCCTCGAAACATATACCCCGCTTAGAAACCCGTAAATACAGATGTTAGTTTGAGGTTGATTTGTAAAGGTTGGACCTTTGGGCAAGGGATGTATGCTCCAGGCGCCTAACATCAAAGAGTAGTCCTTCCCAACCCTTTTCCCAACCCAATTACACTTCTATTGATGTCGGGAGCTCGTGGAAGCAGGGGGAGGACATGAGCCCATACAGGTTGGGCAGAAGGAAGTTGCACCAAGATACAATATCAGAGAAACCTACTCAATAAGCCTTTTTTTCTTAGAAATATGTTTCAGAAGGTACCATTTATTCTACGAATCTTTTCAGTTTTGTATAAACCAAAGACAGTTCGTAGTTCAAGGGGGCGATTATTTGTGCGGAAATCATTGTGAATCGAAGCTGGGAGGATAGCATATTGAGCTAAAAGTAGCCGAGCCAGTAGCCATTGATTTTTCTCTTGGCCAGATTCACCTGATACTTGGCCAGACGCTACAATTCCCTGCGTCTCAATATAGCTTCTCAACTGAGAGAGGTAGACGGTATGGTTTCAGAATCCACCACTAGGTGCCTCTGATGGTTTCAACTGGCACCTGGCCTTCCTCCGCGGTCTGAGCGCTCTCCAACCGCCGATTTCACACCTACAGGAGTAGGAAGGCTCCTTTGGTACACATAGCAGAGTCAATATAATCAGGGTCTCTAAACAGCGTCACAATGCTGGCAGCTGCCTCCCGGCCCCTCATTGTCTGTTTAATGAGTTTAGCTCAGGCGGGGGGCTTACTGCAGTGAACGCTACAGAGTAGGAGGAGGGATGGGCACAGATGGAGTCATCCGGAACTCCCGGAGAACTCCAATATCAGCGATCCAATATCCTCATGGAGATAACCTGATAGCTCTATATTATTAGCTTAGAGCCATCTTTGTGAAGTACTTTACTGCACCACAGGTGAAGTTTACTTGCTGGTCGGTACGTTAGTGGAACAGTCATACATTCAATGGGGTTCGTATGGAGCCTTTACAATCTAAACGAAGAAAGGACTTGACACCAGACTTACAAGTGATATGGGGATTTACCATGTAGAAAAAATAGAGTAAATCTATTTTAACATGAAGAATGATTTTCTCAAATTCCCATAGAAGGCTATCTAGATAAAAACAGAAAAGGTTTGTTTAACCAGATCGACCCACTTGAAAGAAATATCATATTGAGGTAATAGAGACAAAATACGGCAGCACAGAAAAATGAATTGGTTTCATCTGATAATACTTTGGATGCCTATTAGTAAATGAAAATATTGATTAAAACATATTTCAAAACGTGTCTAGAAATATTTGTGTAAAAAGCCTAATGACGACGCTAATCATGGAACCAGTGCGATAGTTGAATGATATTGTCCTTCGGAATTCAGGAGTAGCAGCCAGTCTTTGTTGGAGAACAAGGAGTCATTACTGACACCCGGAACGAGTCTGCACCCACACAAAACAATAACTAAAACATTTCAATTACAGCTCTATTACTAAAACATGGATTTGATTCCTGTTCACTAGAGCAGAAGGCAGACTCACGACTTCTCTCCTCTCTTACACCTAGCAGTCACACAGCTTCTCACTAGGTGTCCCACCAGTTCCTCAAAGTTAAGGATGGCGTTTTTGCGTGGCTGTGAGTAATTACTAAAGTGGGTGGTGGGAGATGGTGGGGTTGGTAGGCAATCATGGCTGATCAAAGCCCGACTACAAATCAATGTGTGCACACTTCTTAGAGGACCCATTGACGACTAGGAAGCTGGCCTGATTGGTTATTACTGCCTCCTTGGCGGAGCCAGCACTAAGAACTGGAGGAGTGTTAGGAGGTGAAAGCCCTAGAGGGAGAGTGAGAAAAGGAATGGCTTCATTGGGTGTGTGGGTGGTTCCTCATGGCTGCCATCCTCCAATGCCATTAACTCTTTACTGGCAAGGGATAGCGATGATTTTTGATAGTCTTTGGTGTTTTATACTTTAGCAACATGGAGGGTCATATCATGGTGAGGTCTAATACATGGATGAGGATGGCCGAAGAGCAATGTGTTGTAACGTAGTGTAGAACGCTGTGCGTCTCACATTCTCTTACCTCCTCAATGATAATATACGGTGAAACCACCTCCAAATCAAGCCGATGTTACTTTCTTAACGACGAATTCCTGTCAGTTCAAACCAGAGTTGCTATAGTCTCCCAGATACCATTGTTTTGATCCGACAACAGCAACTCCAACCATGGGAACCGATCTTAGATCCGGTCCGCATTTTTGAGTTTCCCCCCTCTTTTTATTAGTTCACAATTCACTTAGATAGGTATTCTTCCATTATAACATACATAGCGAAGTTACAGTTTAGGTGTCAGGTTTATGACTTAATTAGATGTAAATACATATATGACGCTCCGTACGTATATAGTTTGCAGTGCTGTTTGACACTGTATTATACAGTAATTAAGTTATAAATCAGGATGGTCTTTTATCTCCCTCTCTTACATCTGAACTTAACAGCTTTCTGAACAAAGTATATGTAGAGTGATTAGGCAAGTAATTATATATCATGAAATAAGATAGGCTGATGTACCATAGTAATACTTATATCTCTATGACAATATAGTACGTAACTCATCACACCCAGTAGAAATCAATGGTCATCAAACTTACCAAGAACCCTAATTGCGTTCTTAAATGACGAGGCAGTTGCTTTATTTCCCCGGGTAGGATATTCCAAAGGGTCTGCCCCTAGTATCAAGGTGTTTCTTTTAAGTAATTCACAGAGTGGTCCCTGTATATTGAATAATATCGTACTTTGTGATGTTAGACCACTTCTTGATGGACTACTATTGTACAATGGTTCAAGACTACCATACATTTCGATATACTATTTGCAGTGAAGCCCAGTGTCAGAGTTGCAATGCATTGTATTCACTATCTCTGTATTCCTTGCAGAAGCAATTGTTTATTCATTGCAGTTCTATTAGAGTAGGTCAAATACATTTATCACAGCTTATGTATACATGGAGAGCTGGTGAGTAGGTTATATTCCCACAGAGCCACTAGAAAATATAGGTAACTGTACTTTGAACGGAGTGTAGCGATCTACGACATACATCTTCAACAAATGGCTCAACTGTGGCATCTAATTTATTGTTCCATTAATAAATAGGGTTATAGAAGAACAACAGCACAATGAGTTCCATCCAAAGCTTTCCTATCTTTCATAAGATGTGCCATTACTTTACAGATACTGTGTTATGGCATGAATAACATTCTAAATTAGAGTGCAAATATGAAAAAAAACCTTTGAAATGGTAGGATTCACACCAAGAACTTTGTTGGGTTTTATCAGACATAAATATACCCTTTGGCAAAGACTGAGGATATTTGACAAATCTTTCTTCCAATACTTGTTTTGATTACAGTTGACGATGTGAATCGTTTCAATTCAGTTTTGCCCTGAGCAGTGGGAATAAAATGTAGCTCTAGATAGCTTAGCTGGTACATTCTCAGTTAAGTCTTGCAATTACATGGTTTAAAAAACAAAAAAATGAAATTACTCATTTGCATATGGAACCCACATTTGCAGAAACTGCAACTCTTTTGTGGTTTTTCTGTAGAAAAATTAGAACGTCAAGTCTTATGATTAAAATTTTATTGTAGTTTAGATAAGGTATCCATTATTAGTACTTTTTCGCATTTTCAACCTCTGAAATTGTTGTTTAGTAGTACAGCTTATGAGAAAGAGGGATGTTTTCTTCAAAATCTCTGTAGAGGCTAACAACCCAATATAACCATTAAGTTTTATACAGTTGAATGTTTGGATTGTTCTCTGTTAAACTAAAGTCAATGAAGGTTAATACTACATATAACATTTTTGTATATTTTGGTTTCCATGGCAACAGAATGATTTATTTTTAAAAACACATAGAATTGGTATTTTGGGGATAACTGTGTGGCTTTTGCTTATTTTCCATTCATATTTGGCATGATTAAAGGTCCTTATGAGGCACATCCATTATAACTAAAATTATTGTAAAATGGAATGTTTCTGTGTTGTCATGGCAACCAAATTTATTTTTTTAAATAGTCCCCCAGCCATATTTGTTTTAGTTTGAGAAACTCAGAAAAACCACAAAATGAATGTTGGTGTGTGATGAAGTTGGTGGGTCTGGCTATGGGTGCTGATGTTGGTGGTGTTGTTAATATGTGTTGATGGGTGTTGGTGTCAGTGGGTCTGGCTGTTGGGGGTTGGGGGTTGGGAGGGGGAAGGGTATTCTTCTGGTGAGAGAGGCAATTATTGTCAGTATTTCCATGGATGGCCATCCTTTTTAAGGTGGGTGGGGGCACTATCTTTTGGCATTTCCATCAGGGACCCAACTTAGGGCGGTTGGGAATTGCAGATTTTTGTGCAGGGGGGGGGGGGGAGAGGGGGGGGGGGGGCCTCGAACGGAGCGATACAGAAACAGCCTGCTTCATCGAGGAATGTTATTGTGTAACATATTGGCAGGTGTCATGCAGCGACTGGACAAGAATAGCTTTAAATCGTAGATTAAGAAGTACATTTTGATAGATGTATATGACTAAACCAACAAGTATCTTGTTTTTCACATTGTATTATTGTGTTGTCTCAGGGGTGTCAGAACATTTTGAAAGTGGGGGGGGGGGGGGGCGAACCGAAAAATTGCTGACTTTTTCTTACAGGGTATGAAGTCAGACTTGGCCTGTTCAACTGGATTTACCTTGAATCTGTAAAAGTCTGTTAAAAGTCGAGGCTTAGCCATCATTGCACGCCAAATAGTCAGACTTTGACAGTTTTCCAAAACGAAAGTCAGGGCTTATAGCTATCATTGCATGCTAAAATGTCAGAGTTAAACAGTTTTCCACTGTGAAAAGTCAGGGCTTAGCCATCACTGCATGATAAAAGGCAGATTCTGACTGTTTTTGATGCTGAAAAGTCAGGGTTTAGCCATCATTGCATGTTAAAAAGTCAGACTTTGACAAATATTTTCGAAATACTAAATACAAATCTAGTACCAAAGACATGGTTTGCCTCTATTTGCAAGACTTAACAGAGAATACACCAGCTCACTATTTATCACTATGTTATGATTTGCATCGCGTCCATCTCCTGTGTAAGCTCCCATTGTCCCCAGGCTGTCGATATTATTCATATTTCATAAACGGCTATATATATGGCGTGCGACCTTTATATAAACTATAAATGATTTAATGAATATGTGGCATTGTGTAACTCAAAAGCGAACTTCACTCAAGCATAACACCCGTATGCGTCTATATTGTGCCTAGAAATATATCATCATGGCTTTCGTTCATAGAAAAAGAACGATCAGTCAACAAAGAATACCTAGATCTATTTTACGTTTTTCCCGCCCTCTGTCAGCATAGACGGCTACATATCAAAGGTTTTACGATGACTTGAGTCATCTTGAGTCTACACACAATCTAGATACTGCATCTGTATCTTTCCTTGAATGCTGGGTACATCTGGTATATATTGTACGTCGAATGGTCCACGAACCTTTCATTTCCGGTGTACCTTGGCCTGGTCCGTTCCCGTAAGTCAGGGCATTCTGATATAGTGGCATTAAAGACTAAATCTAACATAAGACTTTGGGCTCGTAATCGTACGAATCGATTCTCCATCTAGAAAATGAATCCATTTTCATCGGCAGAGAGACTACTGACATATCTGTATGACGAGAAATATATTATACGTATATACCAATTTCAGCCTAGGAATTGTAAATATGTGCTTGTGGTGATAGTGCCTTTCAAAAATATGGGCCCTTGCCACATTATGACGTTTCGCGTCAGTAGTTCGCATAGCGCTAGGAAACTTGATGATCTTTATTTTTAGATAGTTGAATTGATTTTTGTAGTCTTTTGGCCATCCATCTACTATTTTCAAAACAAGTAGGTCGTTGTTGATCGGTCGTACAAGCTATATTCGTTAATGTGGTTGGACATTCAGCACTGGTACTATCAATCGATCACTCAGCGATACTGTACAAAGGTGTAAGCCGGCCGGTTGACAACGGGTGCACTTGCGCATCCGCCCACTTCCTGTGGAAATCGCCATGTGACAGGGATATTTGCTCAGTTTGAAGTTAAAAATAGCAACCTCAGAATTTGTTTCCTACATTTATATATAAATGGTCTTGCACCATATTCAGGAGCATGTAGTTAATCCCTGAGGACTTCTCAATTAATGAAGCCACACGAGATTTTTATCAAAGTAAATGTAGACAGAAGAGTATGACTCATCTAGTAAAGGGTATTGCTCACCTACCGCCACTATTTTGATACGTTCCTATCGAGAAAAAGGTGCTGAAAAGAATATTCCTTCTGAAAAAGTTTAGTTGAGAATCGAAGGACTGTTACTTGAAAGCACGACCATTGACTTCAGTTACAATTTATTTACGAATCTATTTCACATTTCCAAAGTCTCAAGACCGTGCAGTATACATTAGCATAAGTTTTATTGCCCACACGACCAACGTTTGCTGAGTAAAGTTTACTTTAACGATCGGTAACTTCGGCCTTGTATCAAATATTCACTATTTATGGTATCGTTGTAATGAAACGTCAACTTTCTTTGTTTCGACAGACAATTCCCAAGGATATCCAACAGAGGTGCCTCTTCACGCGTGTGAAATGTGTCCAAGCATAAAGGAGCTCCCACATCCGTATCCTCCTAAGCACGCTCTTCCATGACAACGAGACTAACAAGGACCCAAGCAACTTTCCACTTGTGGTTTGTCGACTCGTGACAAAACCGGTCAGAAAATACACGTATAACTTATGAATACTAAAAGATAGCAAATACTATCGGAAAGAAATCTTTCCCGATATGTTTATCTAAGTCCAGTAGTACATATTTTGATTTGAATATTTGAACAGATATAACGAATATTCATTTCTGAACTGAGAATGTTAACTTTGATGACATTGGCACTCAATTAAATCCGGCTATGTGTATTTAAATCTATTGTGGATTTATAAACAATGCCATACATATATATGAACAATACCCTTATCGGTATCCCAACCTGCATCAAAGCTTTTATTCCTGGTATATATATCATAATATGTAGGAATAAGCCATGAAATAGGCTCATTAAATCCTGTTTTTAATCTTGCCTCTTATCAACGATTCTCCTCCAGCCCTTGAAACAAATGTCTGATTTTATTACATCACGCCACACACGGTAGTTGCACAGTGTGTTATCTGACAATACGGTGGCTGTCAGCAACGCTTGCACAACTGTACCCATAAAGAAAGCGATCGATCTATAGTCACGGACCACTGGTCAATAAGTCCAGCCTCGTCATCGTCACGTCTGATTCCAGAACGAGGCGGCCAGAAGAATCAACTCGCGTGCCGTATTATCAACCTCACGTGCTGATACCATCAACACCGCCAGAGGATTAATTGACGTTATTGAGTGATTAATTAAGTAAATATTTCTGCCCTGCATTATCATACACACCAGGGGAAATACTAAATGAACTAGTTATATTGAGTGGCGTTCAATCAAATTGCGACTTCGGGATAACCGATAAAACGGTTGGACGTTGAATTTATCATTAATGTTGACGGATCATTGGGGGTGTTGAGGAGGAGGGGAATCCGACAGATTGGTTCTACCTCACAATGCCGAATCGAAGCGAACCACTCGGGAGCCGTTTTCACCACGCGGGCTAGAGACCAAAAATAAAAGAAATTAAATAGAATAAAAACATCGCTTGGTTTCAGAATGAATAAAACCAATTTCTTACCAGTTTTAATCCCACAAGGTTTCACACTGCGAGCCAGGATTGTTATTGATGTCATTAAATATCTTCATTTAATTTTCAATGTCTGGGGGGAATGTTATTCAGAAAATAAGAAAGATAGCCAACAAGAGATAAAGCTTGTCTTTACAAAAAAAAGCAAAACTGGCCTGTTTCTAACGACCAGAAATCACAACGCGCATTGTTTTGACTGATCTGCCAGCCACAGTCCATCAACTTGAGTATAAACTGGAATCGCCCACGCGCTCCTTCTTTGTCACTAAGTACCATGGGAGAAAGCCGGTATTGAATGAACAGTCCTTAGCTCATAAACATCATCCTCGATTTATGGAAACCTGTACA
This sequence comes from Alentia gelatinosa, assembly GCA_950022655.1. Taxonomy (NCBI): domain Eukaryota; kingdom Metazoa; phylum Annelida; class Polychaeta; order Phyllodocida; family Polynoidae; genus Alentia; species Alentia gelatinosa. Next base: position 73,026,817 of record OX465580.1, read on the forward strand.
CTACCATTTCACCTTAAATTCAGTGCAGAGCACGTACACGATATCACGGTGTCTTACATGATATATAGATATGTCAGTCTTCCATTTTTCCGTGGTAATCCACTTTTTCATGTTCAGTATATGTTTTTACAGTTCCTTCCACTGCACGAAAACCACCATTTTATTCACATATACGCAATAACGGAAGTGCATGTATTGGCTGAATATTGACTTGTTTTCATTTATATACACCCAGGTCTTATATACGACAGACGCGTCTTGGCTGTATTTCACACCCGGCGTATATGAGAGAAAATACCCTCTGCCCCCACCCCCTCCCGCCCCTTTGTGTTGGTAGAAGTACATGTATTGGCTGAATGCTTGCATCGAAGAAGATTTAGTCTGATTTAACCCAGTAAAACAGTGGCTTAAACATCCCCATAGACCCTTAGCCCCATGCCATGGCCATCAAGGACACATCATCCAGTTTCCCTGGTCATTCTGAGGCAGAGAAATCAGCATGAAAAGTATTTCCATTTTTTTACCTGACCCCAACTTACATCCCTGGATATAAAAGTCGTTGAAGTATAGGGTGCAACCTCCTAATCTGTCTAAATGCAGTCTGTCGTTTTGATTTAATTGATACTTTACAACCCTAGATTGTTGAAGCATTTGACATTATATCTTAGCATTTTATCGAAACAACAGTCGGGGCTATTAAGAAGGAACTGCATTGAAATCCATAGTCACCGGAAATATGCCATGAGTTTTGGTTGTCGAGTAATCTCGCGAGGTAAAGCCGAGTAGCAAACAAAAATGAATGGTATATTTACAGTAGCTATGGATCGAATGCAGTTCATATTTGATATCACCACTATCACTGTCTGATTAGTTGGCATTTGAGACATCATCCCCCATTTAGTTTTTCTACAATTCTATATGGACGTTGCGGACGAGCTCCCAATCTTAAGTCTATGGGAAGAAAATACAAAGGGTGAGACAAAACATAGTAAAATACATCTTTGAAGTGAAAGCACATAATGACAATTGATATAGCAGTGGAATAACTGCATCAAGTTAGAGTTGGTCCAAAAAGTATCCTGATCAGCAATGCTGCTAATAGTTTAGTGTACCTGAGGATGCATTGATAAAGAATGCAACATTCTCTCTGTCTGAATGAGGCGATTTCCTTTAGCTATGTCTTCAGTTCCAAATCTTTTATCATTATATACCCGTGGGCGAATGACCAGGAGTACAAATTCAGTTCGTCACTGAGTGACAAAAGAATATTCATACTTCCCTCCGTACCACCTGGTCACTTTCATTCTCAAAAAAGTGAGTTGCAATATAATAAAATGGCTCGTTTTAATTAGTTCTAGATATAGATGATAAGGAGAAATATTGGGTGTACCTAAATTTCATCTGTTCTTCGATATTTCGATCGGATATATTCGCCTTGTTCTTCGAACTCGGAGAATATTTCTGACCATAATATCTCTGAACAGATTCCATTCAGGTACACTAACCATGTCTCCATATACTACTTATATGGAGACTTAAGGGGTTGGGGATTGTTGTATATTTCATATCACAGTAATACCCAAGTTCATATCAAGATGAGGATGAAGTTATAAGATGCGGATAATAAGCAAGCAGTATAGAATAACGACATGGACCAAGGTCTGAACAATAAACCCTGTGATTAGTAGTCTAGCGCACTACCCAATACTGGCAACCACCCGAGTCCGTTAGCAGAACACACGCAAGATTAAAGAATAAATCCTGACTCATCATCCTTCTCCTCCCCTTTTAATCAGCATTTTATCTTTGCGAAATGTTCATCTCAGCTCGCCTATCAAGCCACTCGTGCTATTTCCGCTTTTGATAAGCTCTTGCCCGGGGAGTAAAATCTTAATGATGACGGGACATGCGCAAAGCCCTGTTGGATCTCTACCAAGACGAAGGAGATGGACCGCGGCACAACATTCCAATCAAATTCCCAAAAAGACAACCAGGTATTAGCGATACGAGTCGCTATTTTTCTAGTTAAGTAGCTGTGATTAACGAGAGTCGTTCAGGCCAATCATGAAGACAGGCTCTCTAATGTGATGTGAGCGGATATAGGGCAGTGACAGGCTAGGTATTACGTTTACTTCACAAAATAAGGACAGAGGTCAAATGGGTCGTTGGTAAACTCGTCGTAGTCTGCTTTTAATTAAATATTAGATATAAGTAATTGTATTTCGTATCAGGACAAAGTTCAAGGTTGTCCCAGCTAGAAGCAAAATGATATTAACACCACATGGGCTTTAAGTATAAAGGAAAGTGTCATAGCTATATCAAATACAGATGAGATAGTAAACCCAAGTCAACAGGGAACGGATATCGCAATTATATACAGCAGACTGATAGATGAGGGCGCAAATTCTGTTCCTGGATACACTTCAATGTCACATATGATTCTAGAGCTGCTACGGTATAAGACACCAAAACCTCAAATCATCGGATATTTCAAATGCTACACATTTTCAGCATACATCGGCGCCAAAAGCAGTGATACTGCCCCAAAATATCCCTCATATCCCCAGCCAAAAATCCGTCCGATAGATGAATACCAACATACTCGTCAACTGGGGCACGACCTTAGGAGATGATATTAGATATCAAATGGCATTTTCCTAAATCACATCTTTTTAACTTACATCTGGACTCAGTCTGGGTTTCACAGTATTAGCCCCGTTTTATTTATTGACTTATCCGATGAACGACATCTTTGACTGCGAAATCAAAAAAGCATATTCAAAACACATTGGCAAATATATACAGCATAAATGCAGTTTGTGGGTAAAATTAACATATATCCACCTCAAGCAATAGGTAAAATGTTACAACCCTGAAACATACCAACTTCAATAATTTTATATTCCAACCCTATCCGCAATATTTTGTGTTATGAAATGTATTCATTTACATCTGAAAGGTTATGGTGCTTTACTGTTATTTTGGAATATCTATTGTATATCCAAGAATCAGGGATAGACCCGGAACTGTATCGTAATCAAATATCAATAAAACCTGCTTGAACTAATAATCTGTCCTTCTGAACCAGTTACCATGATTGACGTTCCACTGAAGTGGTTAAGCACGAATTATAAACGGATTCCCCACACAACACCCATCAACTTCCACTGACACAATCCCGTGGTAAATGCTTCAGATTAGAGGTAGAGTTCATACCCTTTTACGAATTAGTCCATATCAAAGATATATTCAAGCAAGCTTTACAGTGCGAGACTAGATGCGATGAAAGAACTCTGGAAAATGAGAAACAAATGCAACTCAAGATCCCAGATTTATGAAAGGAAAAATGAAGGGGAGATTAAACTAATTAATCATTTCCACGCCAGATTGGGAATGTTATAAACTAGGTCGAGATGGAAGCGGGTAAGTTTACAAGTCATTTTCTCCGAAGAAATGGTAATGGTGTAGTACAACTAACCGTAAGTCATTGTCCTCTTGTATCTGAGGCAATACTAAGGAGGGGAGAAGGCGCTTCCTGACCCCTCTGACACACCATCCCGATAAGCGGCCGATCTGACTATTGATGAACGCCGTTCAAGTACCACACTCTAACCACTATACCACAGCGCATCTACATACTTGTAGAAAGTTAGAGGACGTAGAATTAGGATGCAGATACAAGGTGCTTTGAGAGCTGTGTGAAATATCGTTACCCGCCCTCAGGGAGGAATGATCACTTCATTAGGTCCCTAGTTGGCAAACGTAGCGTAAGGCGGCGCTTGCTACGTAATATCGGGTTTCCATCGATTTTCAGCTAAAGATCTGAACGCATGACTTCCGTACTAACACCTTTTCCTTTGACTGGAAAACACGTTGAGTTAGGTTAGGTCCAGCCATTGCAACCGGAACAAGAGAAGCCTGGTTTTGGCAACCAATTTTTCCCTATTTTTATCTCTCAGGATTTTAAAGGCTTCATTTAATTCTCCGGATCAGGATCAAGTATAGTCATGGGAATTTAGTCGGGTTCACTGAAAAGGATAAACATCCAAGACTCTTTGTGTTGACAAAAGGAAATTCTTTCAAAATAATAGCTAAAACAGGAAGTGCATATGGGTAATTTAATGTAACACGAATTCAAGATAGGGATGAGGTAGGCCTAGATCTAGATCTGCAACCGTGGAGCAGCAAACGGGAAAAATAGAACACCAATATAACCAAAGACATCAGTTTTTTAAACGAATCCCTAGAATTGCATCAGTAAGTCTCAGGACTATCAGAATTGTTTGAGTTCGGCCGCCGGCTATCCTTGTCTGAGATGGGTAACTGCGAGAAGTGTTTCAGTAGTGCTTTTTTCTGACGAGCTTGAGGGAGATTGTCCCTCATGTCTTAGGAGTTCTCCACCAGATTTAGATTACTGTCATGTGTGGACAGTAATCTAAATGAGTGACTCCAAGACTCTGTCCCGTTACAAGCTTTATTGCTGGTGTTACTGCAATGACTGCCTAGCTGATTGCCTGGTGATACATCTAAATGTCATGTTAAGATCTATCTCTGTGTTTACGCGTTGGGGCATCCTAGATCATTGTAATCAAGGGGTACCCTTCGGGGAGTGTTACACTCAGCCAGTGTGATTACTTAGGCCAAGGGAAAGGGCATGTATATTTCCAAAACAGAAAAATTGGAATATAACAATACCCCAGAAATGTCAGTTTTGTAGTTGAAGACATACTACTCTTATTTTCATATACCTTGAGGACTAGCTTCACTAACAATAACAGAAGTGTCTGAATTGTATCTTGATACTGTTGAATAGTTTCTGCCATGTACCCGAAAACAGAGTGTCCATGTTTTTGTAAAGGAGCAAATGGTAAACAGACTTGGTGCTTGTGCAAAACCATTCGGAAGACATGTATACTGATAACTATCCTCTCCACTCAAACCTGAGGTATTTTCTGTCCCCTTTGTAGATTGGTATAGAATAATATGCATCCTAAAGATCCAGGCCACAAAACTACTCAGCTTTACAGACACAGCGTTAATGTACATGGGGAAAATGTTGAACTTCCTTCACGATTCATAAATCCTCCTAAATTGTAGGTCTTATTGTAGATCGAAATCGAGTGACTGCCTAATGGTTGTACCAAGAATTGCCACTGCTGGTACCCATGAGCGCTACATCTGTTGTTATCAGACCGACCAGTAACAAGCAGTAGACTTGGATGATATTGCCTTCTACCCTCTGATGGGTCAAGATGCACAAATTTTGTTTCTCAATGTTTGCTCTAGCTATTTCATTCTCTTTCAGCTGATATTTCTAAATATGTATAACATAACTGTCTATATCATCGTCCTTTGAATTGAATTTTTATCTTTGAATTGATGACGAGCTTAGATTTACTGATTGGAGGGTGTGAAACATATATTGCGTTAACCAGTGATGCTCGAATGGTGGATCACATTGATAACCGCTGGAGCTGAGCCTTCGCTCTCTACGTGTCAAAGGCAATGAGCATGTTAGAATAAGCAGAAGCGACGTAAAGTAGCTTCATACAGCCATAGTTTGAGAGCAGCTCTACCCGAACAGTTTTTGTTCATCAATCTCAACATGGAAAATATTTAACCCATTCCTAAATTCGCCATAATGAAAGTACATCCTCGTCCTTATTTCTATATAGTAATACTGACTGGAAGTCTTGCAGAGAATCTCATTATCCTACATGTGTGACACCTGAGTCTTTTTTATGAATTGTATAATGATATTTACATGTCTCCATTCCAATTATTATCTACTTAATTAGTTAGCTGTTATTGGGTGAAGCGACCATAAGAAACGAGATGAGATAACGTCTGCCTTTTTTAAATCAATGGAAGCTGCATGAAGTTAAGTCCCGGAAGGCAGTATAGCATTATTTTCTTTGATGTGTATTTTGTGCGGTAACATTAAAGAGCCTAAATAATGATATAGCGTTTACTGTATGGGTATCGTGGAAGTATCATGGTACATTCCCCTGGTATTAGCTGAATGTATGCTTCCCTTGGAAAACGGAGGCATCTCAACCTCCTTTCATGTGATGGGCTGATGGCATCATTGTGTAGGCAGAGGGTTAACATACGTCTGGTCCTCTGTTAACAGTGTACTTGGAGAGTGACGGGGGTTAGTCTGGGGCTGCTGGGAGCAGCTCGCGTGACCTGAGCAGCTTCTTATCGCTCACCACCACTTGCTCATGGGTCTCAGGCCTGTCCTGTCTTTTTCTATAGCAAACCTCCCAACATCCATCCACCCGCGACACTGGCAGTGGAAGGAAATATCAATTTCTTTTTACACGCGTGTACGTAAATGAATTTGTCCCTACGAGATGCCACTATATGATTCCTGCTTAGCCTATGACAAATAAATCAGAAAGAAAAAAGAAGAAGATTGAGCAGTGCGATGACAGAATGGTCAGCTCTAATACACAATACCTCTTCATCATGTTCCATGACCGGTTCTCCTTCCTCAACTCCTCTCAGATGGCAGGGGATGGATTCTGAAGACAACACGTTCCCACGCCATTGTTCATAAGTCCTCGCTCCCTTCATCCTTCCTCCTCTCCTGTTACCCGCTCCGTACCACACCGCGCAAGGCGGATGATTTAAAACCAGATTCCCTCTTTCATTCATATTTTATTCCTTTTCCCTTGCAGCAGTCATTTACTATTCAATTGGACTGCCAGATACCATCACAATCCGCGCGAACTGAGCTCACACCTACTGGGCGCCAATAGGTCGCTTCACGTTGGTAGACAGGGGGACATTTCCATAACTTAGTTATTTCTTTTAAATGTATTTAGTCAAATTGATAGATGTAATTTCAGAGTGAATGGTGTATGGTATGGAAACGAAAGGTAGTATTATTATCGACAGCATGCCTATATCGGACTCTGCTTCAAGGGTGTGTGACGGAACACGTGTACCCATCTTCTCATTAAGCTCGCGAGAAGCCACGTCTAAAGTATTTAATGAATACATCGTTTTACATGAATAAGTACCAATAGCTTAATGAATGTATTCTAGACATGGCACTATCATGAATTTTTGGTTTTGAAAAAAAAAGCTAATTCGGTTTTTATTGATCAATAATATCGTGCACATCCTTACCGACTCGAGTGATTCATACATGTGTTAATGTATCCTTAGGTATAATATTTATCCATGTACAGATGTTTAAGCCAACGAGGAAGAATCTGGAATTCTGTTGATTTAAGACGTGCTCATTCCAAAGCTGAACCATATAACGTTTATTATTCACGTGCAACCACCTTTGAAGGTCTAGGTACCAATATATTATGACAAATATATTACCAGGGTTTCCAATAAGGTCTTTGGAAAAACGGAAAAATATAAAAACTATATTTGACGGCATTTACAAGAATACATAAATTGAGGATTCTGAGAGCAAATAGGGAAACCGGAAATAGTCCGAAAATGACAAACCTGAACACCTAAACTTAGTTGAATCACATTTGTCACACTATCTTTCTGAGCTCATTGCTCTCCTGGCCACAGGATCTATCGATCACGTCTTACGTGGCGGAGTGGGAAAGCTCACGCGGCACTCAGACCACCAAGGCCCGTGTATTGATGGGCGTGGCTGCTTTCACCAGCAGGCTGTGTGGCCATGTATAGGCACCTTCAATGTCACAACAAGCACCACCTCAAGAAAATGTATGAGGTAACGTTGTAAAAAAGGGAAAAGGTGGGGAGAGGGGTTGGCTGCCTAGGTTCGATAGAGGATATATCAAATCAGGTAGGACAGAGGCGAAGCTATTCACAAGTTTTATTCTATTCCCGTATTTCAATGAATTTCGGGTGAGGATCCTAGAAACAAATTACATCTATGGACATAGTAAAAAAAACCGGATAACTCTGAATATTGCAGATTTGCAAAGTAAGACAAGGGCATTATTAGAGCTCATACCCAGACTCGTCGGGAACTCTTCAGCACTTTATTGCACACAGCAAACATTGGTATACCATATACCATGCTGGCCTACGAAGCCTCATCTCGGACGGATCTATACAAACAGAGTTTCAGGGGAGGGTGGTCGGACGGGAGGGCAGATATAGTGTGGGGTGTGCGGGGCTCTAAGGGCAACCCTTGGGGACGGCTCTCTTTAATGTATGCATGGTCAACGCGGAGATCAAAGAAGAGGTAGTCGGGCCAGGGACAGATAGATAGGCCATAGAGAAAGTTTGGACATCTACTAGAACGACCGAGGTGGAGATCTCTTCGCACAGTTCCTGTAACCATGAACGTGATCTTATCCTACCAAAACTGCAGTGCAATATGTAGGTACCAACTGCTTTTTGAATGTCATTGGTATTTGCCTACATTATCTTAGATCTATGAAATGAACAACGCCTTATCATAACGCCACGCCCTTTTTTGGAAAGGCCCATGCAGGGTTAGGCATAGGTTTCAGAGGCTGAATCTCTGAAGGTTAAAACAGAGGGGTGCCCACACTGCTGGATCTGTTTTTTATCATTATGTTGTTTATTGAAATCAGTTCTCTCGGAAGGGCCACATCTTCCACTGGAAGAAAAGAAACCGTTTTGGTAGAAACCTTTTTGATAATAATTCTTATCTTATCACAGGAGATGTGGTATCAATTGAGATGTATGCGCGTGCATGCTCAAGTGGCAACTAATGTCACATCTCTGGGCTATTCATGTTATATATGAATAGTTCGAATAAGGTTCCACCGGCCTTGTTTATATAAGATGTATAGCCAAGGTGTATGGCTAAAGGGATTACTCTCTTTAATAGGGTATGCTGGTGTTTAAGGCTTGGCTTCACAGTAGCTGAAATGGTCATATTATGGCGACATCAAATTCATAAGATAAGATCATGAAAAAGAAATATGGCGCACTAAAAAGACGGAGAAAGGTCAGATACTAGACTGCAAGGGTGAATGGTAAATAACGAGAATTCTGAATCCGCCGGGTGTAGTATTAACATGTCAGTCTGCGGATTTTCATGTATTTTCGTGGGCAGGAATAGCCTGTGTCATTAAACCGTGATGTGACTGGAGAGGTCCTAACTGTCTTTCTCTGTCTCTGTCTGTCTGTCTTTGTTTCTGTCTCTGTCTCTAGAGAAATATATTTTGGTCCATGTCATAGTGAAATCAAGACTATAATGACAGGCATGCAGCGCAAAGCAGCAGTTTGCCTGAGATTTGAACCAGGGACCATTTGCTCCGGCCTTACACGTTCCCAACTGCATTACGCTGTCAAATTCACGTGCTAGTCGAGGCACTAGCAATAGGTTATTGTAGGCTATTAACTGTGATATCTACAGGCCGCATGGTTGTCCATGATATTCAAACTATTTATTCATCTAGTTTACTTTGCCTGAGTGGCTACGCCCTTTATAAGAGTATGATAAGCGGCGGTGATCCAGAAAAAGAAAGACCAACAGTTGCACTCAGTGATCTGACATTATTAACGCTCTCATAATACAATGTCAGACTGCTCATCTCCAAGTTCAAGTTTTCTTCTGAGTAGAATATCAATAGCAAACAACCGCTGATCTGATGAGCATAATAGTACTGGCCATTTGACGTAGTCTGTATGTTTGTAAATCCCTTACTTATTCGTCTGTCATGCGGTCTGGCTTGCATGGAAAATATAAATACATTTTAAAGTAAAGATTCACGAAAAGATAGGTCTGACGAGATAAATGTCTTATTCATCCGAGTCATTTATTTTACAATAAAAATAAAAGTATGTGTCACATAAATATTGGAGAGGCGTATTGAATATGAATGGCAGTCTCAAATCGAAATTGATTATTCCTAGAGTATTAAAAGCGATATACAATACCGACTAGTTAGAACACCAGCTCCTGATTATAGATCTGGAAATGGCGGCCACTGTGAATAGTGTCTGGAACGTCTGGCCATGTTCACAATAGGTGGCGTTAAATGTTTATGTATGACTGAATCACTCCCGTGTCTGCCAGACGCTCTTGAAAGGCGCTGGTAACCGTAGTAGACTCCAATCCTGACTGAGTATTCTCAGCTAAAAATAGCACCAAGGAGTTGTTCCACTTTTTGAATCTGGTGCCAAGCTGGCTGTACCAGACTTATAAGGCACCCACCTAAAGGTCTTTGCTTTCTCCACACGAGGGCAGGTAAATATTAATGAACCCAACTGCGGATTACTTTTTTCTTAAAAAAAAATAAATCCTGGCTCATTACGCAACACGTTTTTCTTCAATCTCAATTAAAAGGAGATTAATAAATTATAATTATGTTGTAATCAATTAAGGTAAAACTGCTTTCTAGTAAACACAATGCCACAATCTTACTCGAAAACAAAATCGTTTCATTAACTGTAAAAAGGTTTATCCAAAGGTGCATCCATTCTAGTTGTCTTTTTAGAATCTAGTCCTAGAAGTGGGGCAGTGAAGTCTGAGTGATTTATATGAATACGGCCGTCTATATATGGCGAATCTGGCAAAGGTTATCGGCACTAATAAAGAGACATCCGACCTTAGACCAGGTGGGTTCTGTCGTTTCCGGAGGGACCTAACTTACAGCCTATTCTAGATCTCAGTCACGGAAATCTGAACACTACCCAGCTCGATATTTACCAGGCAAATAATGAATATTCCGCTCCATGTCATCTATAAGTATAGGTTTGCATCGTGTAATATGCTATAGATATAGCAATAGAAGTTTACCCAGGTAAATTGATAATCTGGCATTTACTTGAATTTACTTGAACGAAATTCCGGTTACCGAAAAAAACGAGCTCCATGTGTATTTCCTTTTGTAGATCCTATTTTATGGAACTCAATTTCAATTGCCTATGAGCAAACACAGAAATACATGGTATGGGGATATGAAGATTGTGGGCTTTACGGTTCAATCTTGATCATATGACTGTGTTTACTACTTGCTTGTCATCTTCATCTCTTATGATGTGACCTTCGCTGTTCCTCGGCACGCTCCTACCTATAAATTCTGCATGCAAAACACAAAACCACCTACTGTAAACAAGTCAATAAATTTGCCAAAAGAATTCTATCAGAAGGGCCAATAAAACTAGTTCGCGAGAAAAGATATGAGGTTTCAAGAGGCAAGTAAGAAGTAGCAATATATCACCTATTGTTAACAACAGATTCAGAGTATTAATTTAGTATAGCGACCATTTAGATGTTTTAATTACATTTATTGCTTTCGATTTCACTGATTAACTGATTTAAAAAAAAATAGACAGATGGTTAACAAACATGAAAATGTAATAACACGAAATCTTCAGTCTCATCATTCCAGTATCTCTGTTCCAGACAAGGGAATGCTGACTGATAAATAATGTGAACTTACATAATTTTGTTCTGACTTTGGTTGGAATACTTTCAGCTCTATCACCACGAGGTGGGACTGGAAACTGGCAGCGAGGCCATTGTGGTCTACCGTCTGGCGGGTGGGTATGGTAGTGGTGGGCGGGGGTATTGACCGCCGCTAGGTGACGAGGTGCAGGGTCCGGGACCTAAATACCCCATATCCCAAGACCACCCCGTTGCAGGACCCCTATTTAGAGCCTGCACCTCAATACGGCCCCGCCTGATGAGTGCAAGGAGCAGGTGGGGTATGGCAGTGTAGGGGGTAGGGTGATGAGGGATTCGGTTGGAGGCGCATTCTATAGCTATTTCCACCGGTGTTTGCGTTGAGGAGGTGCTGCCCGCAAGTAGATGGCGGTCGTGTAAGTGTTGGGATCGTGCTTTTTATAGTCGGTTGGGTGGTTAGTTGGGTGGTTGGTTGGTTGGTTGGGTGGTTGGGTGGGTGGTTGGGTGGGTGGGTGAGGGGGGGGGGGCAGTGTGGACGCTTGCTTAATTGGTACCAGAACCTGTGGCTGATCTTGAGAACTGTGTCCAAGGAGGTTTAGACCTGTCTGTGGGCAGATGCCCTCTGTGACGAACTAGGAGGTAATTTTATTTCCATTTATAATGGAAGAGCGTGGTATACCTAAATTACTACAGTATTTGACCGAGAATCAAGTATGCTTCAATAAACCTAGAGAATATATCTAATAGTTGTTCTCAAGCATTATGAATAGGAATATCAATCAATTTTTAGAAATCAATATGTTTAAAATAATGGTAACTGATTACTTAAAGAAACTAATTTCTGGTATCAAAATCAGTGTATACATCCTAATGCATTAAAAACGTCTCTGAATCAAGTCCTATATGGGTCTGAGTGTGGTAGGTTCAGTAAGGAGTGTGTGTGTGGGAGTGGGGGAGAGGCGCTAATATGGAGTGACTAGGTTAAGATAAGAGTCATACGCCTACCTTTCCACCAACCCCATACCTCCTTACTGGGTCTGTGTTTATTTGAAGAGCATAGTGAATGGTCTGTCCCATCAGATGTGGAAGTTCCAATGCTATGGAGTGACCCCTCTCATAAGATCTCACACTCTCTAAGTGGTATTCTGTACAAGGTACTCACTATGCTCTATGGGAGAAGAATGCTTAACAAACTAGGCTTAGAGCCTTGAGATTCCACTGACACACATATTTCTATGTCTCTTTGTTTATGTCTGTTTTCTGTCTCCAGCTGTCTGCCTCTCTGTCTGTCTCCCTAGCACTATCCCTGTCTATATACTGTATGTATGATGCTGTCTGTTTATATCTATATCTCTGTCCCTGTCTGTCCATATGCATGTCATACTATATCTTTGTCTCTGTCCCTGTTGGTTGGCATGTATAAACAAATGCTATTTCTCTTTGTATTTCTCTATGATATTGCTTCAGAACTACAATAGCTCTCATTTTGTCTCCTTTTCTCCACTGATTGTCTGGTTGAAGATCATGTATCTGTTTATATGAACCATCTGCCAATAACCTATTTTTTTTAAATTCATTGTCTGTCTCTCTGTGTCTCCCTACCTGTCTTCTTGAAGGTCCATGATCAAGGGAATAGCAAGTCTATGGTCAAGTCAAGGTACATGGCTTGGTGACAGGATTGAAGGAAGTAGAACTGGTTTGTCAGGTTTGTACAAAGTGGGTCTCAATACATTGCATTTAGATCTGTCCCATCAGATATGACAGTCTGAATACAGTGTTTTGAAAATGTAGATACCACATTTGATCAATATTATCATCTAATAGTTTCCTTTTCTAGTAGCAGATTACAGTATTCATAACTAAGTATTTATCATTTAATGAAAGGATTGACATAGTAAATCCTTTTGACTTCAAAAAGACTAGAAATAAAAGTGTCTATTTTTAGAAACCAAGTCAGTAGTCAGGCATGGGGTATGGTAAGGCTGGATACTGGACCCCTGCTCATTTAATCAGCTCTTTACAGTTGGGACATTGATAGTGAGGTGTTAGATTCTCTGCAGTAAGCTGGATGACTGTGTGAGAATTCTAACCTCTAGATTATATGAGCGTGTTTTCCCACGCTCAAAAACACGGACCTAGATGAACGTAGGCAGCTTAATAACTCATAATGAGTAATGATGGGATGAGATATCATTCCCCTGCACACTGAATAACGTAAGTATGAAGTTTGGAAAATCTGAAATCACTCTTTTCCTCAAGAATGTCTCGATAAGGAGTTTTGTGTCTGGCCCTTGCTGTGGTACTGCCGGTAGTGGTGTTATTGTTGGTGATGGTGATGGTGGCGGTTATGGCGTTGGTGCTAGTGCTCCTAATATTGAATGTAGAATGTTCACACTTCGGTAGGCGCCGTAAGTGTTATGCTATGATAGCAAGCCCAGCGGCTGAACAGCGGAAAACAATTGTTTTTTTAGCTGAAATGGCAGGTTCCGGCAGTGTATGACCACAGGCATTACAGTGCTGTATTACTCTTGTAGCGAAAGGCATTTAGGGCGACTGGAGTGTCGGGCGTATGGAGTGAACAAGGCTTTGGATACAGTGGTAGGTGAAGAATGCTTCAGGGGCGTGGCATGGTATATGGTTAAGACATTACAAAAGGAGAATTGTAGTGCATCAGGATGGACGTTGTAGATTTAGCAATGAGGCAGAATGAAGCCATTTGGTTGGTAAGGGAGGGTGTTAAGGAGGAGGTGAAGGAAGAAATTAAGGTAGGTAGATGTGGCATGTCCTGTGGTGGCTGCTCTGTAATCAGGGTACTGCAATGGTGATGTGGGATGGAGTGTTATTGCGTGATAGTATAAAAACGGGGGTCGGTAAAAGAAATTGCTTGATTTTGTTTTTCCCAGTACCAGCAGTCATTTTTTTGCAGGATTAATACTAGAATAAGGGCTGAAATAACCTGTGGTGAATGCTGGTCAGCCTTAATGGTGAAATGTGTGTTGGTCGACGAGGCACTACCTCCAGTTCACAGTGGAACAGTTGGGATATTTTATAATGGGATAAGTAAACGGATCATTAATTCATTTTAAATGTACAGGGTCCTGCAATCAGCATTTTTTTCTGGTGATGTCCATTGGACAATCAGACACTCTGCTAGCAAGTTGCACTGAATGAATCAGATCTAGGTCATGTATGGAATCCGGATGCTTTAAACTAAATGACTCAGGTCCCCTGGCGACAGAACCTATGATATCTAAGCCAGTGCTATCCTGGTTTTCCAATCTCCATCTCTCCTCTATATCTTTTTCTGGACTCAATATACCTCGGCGGTTAAGGCCCAGCTTGGTGCCTTCTACGGGAAGAAGTAGGTGGACGGGATTACTCCCCAGGAAGCCATCAAAGATCCGCACTGTAAGACGTGTTTTTCTTGCTGACAAAAGCGCCTTCCCATGTGAGTACCAAGGCGCGTAAAAACATCTCAATTCCCTACTAGACTGTTTGACTGAGGTAATACATCCCCACGACCTGAGTTGTAACATCTAAGCCAGTGGTCCTTCTTTTCCGTCTATTGCATCCTCTTTCTATTCTACAGAATCTTGAATATCAGGCTGGAAATGTTTTAAAATACAATCAGTTTAGCCATACTAAGATGTTCTAGCTAATTTGCCGACAGAAGGTAAGAGACAGAAATCCACGATTCCTCAACCATGAATATATTGGTTGATCTATTTGTTGGGTGCATTTGAGGTGTCTCATCATGGACATACACTTAATTTGGAGGATCCATCTGCTAAAATTGTTGCGCAGGTCTATTCTTTTGGCAAATTTAGATCTGCTCCTGGTCTCTCTATTTCATCTCTTTTTACTGGCGCCTTCCGTCATTAGGCGGGAAGGAAACAGGAAACCGGAAGAGACACAGTCGTCTACTGCTCTTATCAAAGCCCTACCATCTCTTCACCCGACTTTGCTTTCACACATCTATACTAGTAGCATTTTGAAAAATAAGTCTATGACAGCCTTTCCCTCAATGCTTCATTTCAATATTTCATTTCGTTCAATGACATTCTCATAATGATCCGTTGGTTAATAACTCCTATGAGCTCATAAAAAGTCTGATTTTAAATGAGTCGGCACTTGTCAACATCTTGTTATTGTAATTAGGCAAACTTATTGCCGCTGAGACAACTAGCACTGTCATCATTTAGAGCCCCTGAAGACCGGTCTACATCTTTCACCTACTCCCAGCACTAGATGTAATTAAATGAAAAGATTCTATTGAAATCTATCATGATTAACATAAGAAAAGAACATAACAGAATTATAATAAAGGTGTGACTTTTACGAGAACTGTACTGTTGGATGCGCCTGTTATCATTATCTTGGGTGCACAGTCTATTTTATACTGCCATGTTTAGAAATCCTCCCTTATCGGATAAGCGTCATTGAGCAGTAAGGCCTTACACATATTGACTCTCATTAATAATCTGGAGAAATGCTGACATATTCAGGAATGGGAGTCACATTACCGTTTCATTTGCCATGACTGAAGAAAGTATCTATTACAAATTATGATACGAAGAACGATGGCTATTATCATGAAACCTGAGCCCCATTGAATTTGGTGCTCCCACCAAACACTATATACTAATGGCTGTCCACATTAGATACAGTTACCCTGTTAGTTTATGGAAAAAAGACACCTTTTAATTCCTTTTTAATTATAGTCATACACAGGCATTACATCTTTTTTACCGCCGTAAACCATTAACTATTCATGTGAACTGCCATTTATTTCATTAAGATATAGCAGACTTGGTAGGTACTCTGTACAAAATGTACAAGACTGTTTGTCCAGGAGAATGTGCAGGGAAATTTAGATAAACCCTGGTGTTTGAAAGGCTAACACTATTTCTTTGCTGTGAGCGCAGAGTGAAATGCGTGACCTGCAAGAAACTCAACCCTGGCTTGCCCTATACTGACATTAACTTTTATATATTTAAAGCATTCTACGATTTGTGATAATAGGAAGCCCTTAGATAATATGGACCATAACTATTATGGATAACAATCACCGTATTCTTAGAAAGAGAGCCTTGGTTTTTCTTTTCTCTATGGGGCCATCTATAAAGTACGTACGCACCGAGGGGGGGGTGGGGGGGGGGGGGGGTCCAAAATTTCAGAAAATCTGCGTATGCTCCCTCTTTGTTCTATTGCGTACAAGATTGGGAGAGGGGGTGGGGGGGGGGGGGGGGTCCAAAATTTCAGAAATTCTGCGTACGTACTTTATGGATGGCCCCTATCGGCACCAAATTGAATCTATTTGCCGGCCCTTATACCCGCCAACATTTTGGGCCATCCATAAAATATGTACGTACTGAAGGGGAGATGTTGGGGTAAAAAATTTCGAAAATTTTGCATATGGCCTTTCTTTGTTCTATTCTATACAAGATTGGGAGGGGTGGGGGTTCAAAAATTTCGGAAATTCTGAGTACATACTTTATGGATGGCCCCTTTCTATAAGTACAAGAACGGCTATAGTCAATAAGTATTTACAATATACAAGGGGGGTGTCAGAGTTTTCTGTGTCTATAAGTGACTGGTTTTATGTTTTACCCACATACTGCACATATTAATCTGATCGAGCGAGGATACCTATGATCCACAGGGGCTGCCATGACGCCCCCCGAGTAGGTGTTCTTCACTAATGGAGGTGAAAAAGTAGGTGTTCTTCACTAAAGGAGGTGCAAAAGAAGTGAGTGATAATTGGGAAGTGTCACAACTTAGGCCTTATTGACATATGTTTACAAACTGTTCCATGTGAAAAACATAATGTCCTGGGTTTAATCATTATGCCATCCTGCTCTGGGATCAGTGTAGAGAATCAAGGGAACCATAGTAAAATATTGAAAGGCAGTTGAATTTCGTAAGAACAAAGAGCCAGAATATAGATCTGTCCTCCCAAGGGACCTGCCATACTGCTGGCCACCTAGTGACTGCTTCATGATCCAACAATGACTCTGTCCCCTATAGTATAGTGATGCAGTTTCATGTATAGCGAATGAAAGTGAGAATGGGGTTGTGTACTCACCAGGCGTGTGTTCGGCGGAGAAATGGCCGTCCACATGAATGGCCAGGTCGTGCGTGTCTACGAACTCCATCCCGCACACGGGGCAGCACATTGACGAGTCTGTGGAGCTGCCGATGGACATGGGTGACTGTAACGTCTGCCCTAGTCCCCCGCCGTTTCCACCGGAGGACGAGGAGTGCGCCACGCCGCCCGGACTGAGGATATCCGCGTGCCGCGTGTTCACGTGTAGCTCCAGGGCGGATCCTGAGCGTGACACATGGCCGCAGATGGGGCACTCAAACTGCTGCTGCTGTTGCTGTTTCTGTGTAGAGGACGTCGTGTTGGTGGTCGAGGTGGACGGGCGGTCGGTGCCGATGACGTTGTTTTCCGTGTCCGTTCGCGGTGCCGCCCCCTGGTGGTGCCCGTTGTTGGCGGCGCGGCCCTTGGCACTGAGCGGGCTGAGGATGTCCAGGTGTTCCGCGTTCACGTGTCGCATGATCTCACCTGGAGACTTGGTCACCCAGTCACACAGTGGACACCGCAGTGGAGACTCCTTGTCCCGCGGTGGCGTCTTTGGCCCCGTCGTCGTTGGGGTCATTCTTCTTCCGGTTCCGTTTCCGGTTCCGTTTCTTATAGGGTAGGGTTTCTCCTGGTCCTTCTTCTCCTCTCCTTCGTTGGCGTTGTCCATCCGCATAGAAACAACACCCTCACCGCAAGCCCCTGCTACGGCCTCGGCCTCTGCTGTGGCGTTTGAGCAATTGTCATTAGTACTAGTCGTTTTGCATAGATGCTGCTGGTGTTGTGGACGCACGGGCGGGACATCCAGGTACAACTTGGCCCGTTTCCTGAGCTGCTCCTCCCCGTCAGGGGGGCTGCCCGCCTTTGTCTTCACCACCCCCTCGGCAGGCAGTGGCGTCCCGCCCGCATCCCGCACGGTGGCCCCACCAGCAGCGGGCTCGGCGGCGGGCGTTGGGATGCGCTTGGGTGATTCGGCGGTGGTGATGGTGATCTCCATGGGTACTGGGGGTGGGGTGAGCGGCAGGTCACTGTAGCCTTCAGGGGTAGCGTCCGAGCTGCTCAGCCCACTCACACTGGCGCTGTCACTGCTCTTGACAGGGATGGCGCCGTCACTACTTCCGCTGCCCGTCCCGTCTTCGGAAAACCCGTTACAGTTCTGCAGGTCGGACGTGCACGATAACGACCGGTCTACCACTCCAACCTCCCCGTCCACCACCATCATCTCCCGCGTGGGCGTCAGGAAGTCCAGGTGCTCGTTGTTCACGTGCATGTTCATCTCCTCCACGGTGGTGCCCTCCAGATCGCAGAAGGGGCAGCTGATGGCCCCCTCCACGTGCTCAATGAGCACGTGAGAGCGCATGTCATCGTCCGTGAGCCCTTCTTGCCCGCAGATGTCGCAGGCATACAGCTGCCCGCCGCCCTCCGCCATCTTGCTCCTACACACGGGCGGCTTGCTGACGATAAGGGTAGCAGCCTTACCGCCGCCAGGGGCGCAGGCGGCGGTGTTGTGGGGCAGGGACGCCGCGTCGCCCGATTTTTTACCGACGCACCTGCAAAGGCAGAACATGTCGATGAGCGAACTCAGTCGCGGCACTTTCTCAGGCTTCGTCTTCATCCTGGTACCACCGCCTCCCGCTGCCGCCCGCTTCACTTCCGCTCGCACTTCCGGTTCCGCCACGTTCACGTGATGGATGACGTCATGTTATTGAGTGACGTCACACAGGTTACACTCATCATAAAGACGGTAGTAGATTGGGGATAAAACATCAGCAATGGCTAACAAACAAAAAGTTATTTCCTTCCTTTTTTTACTTCTTTTTCTATCAGTTTTATTACAGTAACGTTAATTGGCAAAATGTTCAACACATCAGAGGTGCTTTTTAAAAAAAAACCACCTCGATTTAAAAATACTCGAGCACGTATTTTTGTCAGCAAACACTGGGGCGACGTGGCCTTATCATCGCCAAGTGGAACATGTTGTGTGGTATGTTAAAAAGGCACATGCGGGTAGGTAAATCACAAGCTCGCAAGGGGCATCACGAAGGGGCAGGCTTCGGGTGCCGATGTCCTGAATTGTACATGGGGCGCAGCACGGCAGGAGGTGAACCTGAAAGCCATGAAAACCGGGTTTGGTTATAGCGTTAGCACGGCCATAGTCAGCAAACTACAGGGTAACAAGTCATGAGGTAAACAAAACATAGGAAAACTAGAAATTATGGAAGTAAAGTGATTCAGTGAAGAAAAACAAACCCTGTATCTCCTGTTACCATTATGTGAAACCAGCACTATCTCGTGACATTATATTTTTTTATAGCAGCTGCTGCTTTAATAAATCTAAAATGCATGATGGGTAGTACGATCGGCCGTGACAGTTACGAAATCACAGTTCGAAAAAATACCGATGGACTTCTGAATTAATCAAAGTAAGTTGCTTTAAATTTCTAATTATCCTTGAAAAGTATATGACCGAATAATCAATTGTTGAGAAATAATTATGTTTTCAGAATCCCACACGTAAGGTCGAGGGTTGAAGAAGGGGTCTCCAACCCTTTCGGTTGAAAATTAGAAGCAGGGTAAAACTAGCGATTTCTTAATAACAAGATAGAAAGTTGTAGAGTTCTACATAACAAGGAAATCAATATATAGTCCATTCTAATAAAAATTAGGGATGACGCAAGCACTCAAAGAATAAATAAAGTGAAATTATTTAGAAACAAAGCAAAGGTAATGGCAAGTGCAAGAGAATGATGCCCATCAGGGATAATCGAATATTTTGTGTGGTGAGATGCCATACTTACTTGTCACCCTTATAGTAATCTCAATTTCTCGTATTTCTGGCACATTTGAACTATTTACAAAACCCGACGATATCTAGATAGTATACAAAATAACTTCTGAGTGAAAAATCATAAGAGGATAAACATTCGCTATCTTTGTGTTTGTTACTATCAAAAGGCTATGCCTCGTTTTTAGTAAGTATTGAAATTCGACCACACTGATGTCATTACTCCAAATCCGCATCCTAATTGAACGAAAGTCAAAGCTCTGTTCCATCCAAATATGTCTCGTAGTTCCTCCCAAAATAGCTTCTAGAAACAGACCTTTCTTGAGCTTGAATAGATTCCTAATGAAGTGAGGAAGTTTTCAGAACATTGCTAAGTCTCCATGTACTTATAAAAAGATTAAATACTGTTAGGCTTAATAATAATGTACGTGATGTGTGGATAGGTTTCCTATATTAGTGGCGGGGGGGGGGGGGGAGGTAGTATTAGAATGTTAAATATGAACAGCAAAATCTATAGCATTCGGCTCAGGGCTTATCCAACAATTGGGTATTATCTATAACTATTGTAACTGCAACTATCTTGCCTCAGAACTAAATCATATGCATGGCACTTCTTATCCTTAATGATCGTTCTGTAGTCTCGCCTTCAGGCTTGTACCCTGGGCCTAGGGTATAGTTCCCGTAATTAGAGGTCCCTGGCACCATCTCTCCCTGTCTAATCTGACTGATATCAATGGCCCGCCTCCCCGTTGGATGGCACACTCCTCAGCCAAACTACGCTACGCAATAGTATCCGGAGGGCCAATCAAATGAGAAATATCTGTCTTCAGCAATTTGGGTTGAGATTGCATTGAGGGTAGCCGGAGATGTCGATGGCTTATTTTGCTCTTTGCTAGCGGGGTTTACCTGTATACGTTATTAAAGGTTTTAACCAGAGACCTTTTCACAATGCAAGATGATTCTGGTTCTTTCGAATCATATCTAGTTTGTTAGCGATTCCTCCTTTAGTACTCTATATGTTGTTCTTGGTAGAGAGGAGGTCCTGGCTCATATTTGAATAAAACTAAAATACCTAAGAGAAAGTTAAAGAAGAGCAGCCACCTCCCGTAGTTATTACTAGGACATTGTCAGAGAGAAATTGGAAAATATTGAATTTATGAAAAATCAGTTTGACATCTGTCTATTTTGCCATCTACATTACGTAATAGTCTCACAGTGACCTCCTGTAGGTAATGTGTTGGGACGATACTCGATATCTAAAATGTGGTAACTCAAAGATTCTCGATACCATGGGGTTCCAGACATATCTTTGTTGTAATGTGATGTAATTGTTGACTTTAGGCTAAAGATACCATTATCTGTGTCCATGAGACTACCTAACACTTCCTGTCCTGTTTTTTTATAATTTAGGTTGGTACATGAAGACCCTTTTCTGTACACCAAGGAGGCCTAGGGTCGAGGTGGATAAACCTTATTTAACACTATGGACGACCTTTGGTCAGACAAAACTGTCTTAACTCAACAAGCTTTAATATCATTAAACAATAACCCTCGTACGAGGTCTACTTGTACGCTGTCCTTTCGCTGGCATAAGTTATTCAACAGACCCCTGGTCTCTGACTCAAATTACCGGCCCTCCAATTATCGGCTAAAGAAGAAGTAAAATGAGACAAAGAGGTAGCACTTACCCCTCTGACTTCCTGTTTTACTAAATACTTTGAAACTATATTGTGATTCTATGAATATCTTTCACTAGAATTGAAAGGAATTAAAACATTATAAACTAATTCACTTAGTGAGTCATTGACATTGTCAATGGATCTGTTTCTATACCTTCTTCTATATTCTGGATCTGTATGTTGTGATTTGTATTTAAAGAGCAGGTCCAGCATACCTAGATGAACACTATACAGTATGTTACTACTGGCCCAATCTGACAATGCCCATGAATCAGTCTGGGTACCAGTGAACCACTACTATGTCTTGAAGGCAGACCAGTCTACGTGGAGGACAGTATTACAACCTTGCAGATATCCCACAGTGGTGATATTACAGATATGTGAGGCTGAGATAAAGTGCAATATAGGCAACTCGTATGAGAACGTGCACATGCATCTTTGATTATGCAGAGTAGATCCCTATAAAGCATACCCTTTCACGAAGACAGAGATTATATATCAAGTTATTACAAAATATATGTATTTCAACAATATCAGTGACAGTTCGTTTCACCAAGAGCAGAATATCTCTTTTCACTGTTTTCAACAATGTTAATAAACTATTAAAGAGACGGGTCCCTTTAAAAAGGCTAATTATATCTTCTACCGAGTAGTCTCAGTACTCGAACAGGATAGATTTAGCACATAGTGTCTGAATTCCTTTCGTATGCATTGGTATTTTCCATCGGTGATTTATATTCGGACTTCAGATCAATTATTTCTCCAATTTTAATCATAAAAATGTACTCATATAAAAGGAGAATTAATCCTCCCCGGAGAAGATTCATTATCATACATGGATCTCCCTTAGCCGCCCTTCTCAACACACTTCTGCATGCTGTTCAAGTTCCTACTAAACTCTAGTTATGAGAATATTCATGTGGCTGCCTTGCATCAAGAAGATGACTAATATACATCCTTCTGTGTGGCGACTCCTAGTATGGTAAAAAAAACAACCAGTGACGCCAGAGGAAAGCCTTTGGTTATCTAACAATATAGAGACACGCACCTAAAGTGGTGAGAAGTGACTACCCGTATAATCCACTTCATTCACATTCTTTAAAAGGTGGTGAATGAGTAATGGGTTAACTTAAATGAAACATTGTCTGTCCCTATCGCTACCATCCGCTCTAACAAACTACTGTGTACATTCTATGTTAAATTTACGTGGAGATTTGATTGAGCATCTTAGCCGAGGGAGTAGAGTGTAAAATATGAAGTAATTGAGTTGGACACTAGAAAATAATGAACTTAATGAGGCTGACTATAGGAGGGATATTTCACATGATAAGAGTAGACAGGATAGACCTAGAGACAACCATCAATCATAAGCCATCTTTCCTGCTGTCTTTAGATGTTGAGATGGTTTTTATTTTAACACTGTAGCATCGCTCCGCGAAGCTCGTTCTTAATCAGGGCAATGGCTGAGAAATATTACTAGCCCTTCTATCTGTCAGAACAAGATAAAATGCATTAGATGAGGTAAAAGGGAATCGATCAGGAAACGAAATCATATGATGTGCCTGACAGTTTCATGTTTCAGTCACTATTCTACATCTCCTCATTTCCATATTGGAACTGGACGCATTGAAATTCTATAACGAAAACAAATCTCTCAGTAAGTGTTTGAACCTCATAATATATTATTGTGTATGTATATTCATGTAATATGTTGTAATGGTATTACAACAGAATATACTCTAATGCATGTAATATATATGTTTGGGGAAAAAGGAATAATACAAAATTTGGAGTGCAAACAGGAACTAGCAATAGACGGAGAGAGGATACAGGAATAAGATGAATATATCCACTTTATGGCTCTCCACCAATATCCTAACTTCGCAACAATTAGAAAATAGATATATAACAAAATAGACCTTTTCCTTCTACAATGGAACTGCAGCTTGTACCAATTTTTTTCATTAACACCCATCCTATCATGGGGTAAATAGCCAACCCACACCCGTATAGTCAGTTTATACAGCATTGTACACAGCCATCAAACCCATGGACATCATACACACACCAGTTATAATTGATACATACTCCAGCTCCGCACTGAATAAATACAGACGAAAACAATGGGACAGAACCATAAAGCCGGATGAAGTGTCTCGGTGGCGATGCGGCTTTGCGCTGATGTGTACAATACTGATTTCCCGCGGGAATCGCGATACGCTTCACCAACCACCGCTACCGCTGCATCCGGCTGAATGTAAAGCCGTCATAAGGTATTACATGGGCGCTAAAGAATGGATAATCGGCTGGATGATGACACCCCGCACACTCATTATGAAGACTGGGTGTAAATAAACCCCCCGACCACGCAACGGTACACCCGCTCTGCTGCTAATTCCAAGGCTACCTTTCCTGACGAAGCGGCAAAGCCATCTTTAAAAAAAGATGCTTTTATCTTTTTTTCCACTTGCTCGTTGTCAGCTGTAACTAGAAGCATTAACGGAACGCGGAAGCAATCTCCCTTTTGAGGAGTGACATACGCACTAATCCATATATATGTATATATTTTCGTATGTCTCTGCATAGCAGTCTAAGGACAATTTCTTTTTGTTTTATTCATACGAAATCAATCTAAGATCTGTGTTTTTCCTTTCTATGAATCCATCCGGTTCCGAAATTGAACAGAGAATACATGCTATATGTGTGTGGATTAAGGGATTCACCATCAATCAGTTAATCATCGATGTCAGTTCGGATAAGAATCATTTGTTGAATTTGTTGTCTTAGAGAAAACACAGCCTACGCTGTAGGACTGATGGTCTGTAGGCAGTTCATACCACTGTTCATTTGGCAGGTATACAAGTCAATAAATACAATCCTTGTTTTACAAAAGGACAAATTACTTTATATACTCAAAATGAAAACATAGAGCTGTATGTGGTAAACACTAACCATTAACCCATGTTCACATGACATCGAAACCTTGGGTAGTAAGCCTTAGCACCTTAGAACTGACTATGGTATTCAGTCAAAGGCAGCTTGTTTTATAATGTTAACGTCAGACAGACAGACAGTGAGGAATCGGACAACCTGAGGTTTGTACAAATAATGGCACAAAAGAGATGTAGTTCTATTTTCATGATTCGGAATGGTCTTATTGGTTCACAGCATCACTGAATTGTTAACAATAGTTTGATATCCTTTATAGAGCATATCCTGGTATATATATATTTATATTTATATACATGTTTGTCCGTTACTTGTGAAGCACAGCCCCTGGCAGAGGCAAATCGGGCCACTATCAATTCATTCACCAGGCCCCAACCGCAATGGAATAGCGCCGTATTACCAGATTACAGAGAGCAGATAAAACACCAGTTTCCACGTGCTCCTGTCATGTGGTGCACCGGACGACACATCCTTAACGACGTCCACGTGAGCTTCACGACACATAGACCATGTCCCCTACCCGCACACTGGGCTACGGCGGCTACACACTTAGAGCCATTTTATCACCTCGTAGGTATGTATATTTCAGTGAGCCGCGGCCCGGAAGCATTGGGTGGGATGACAAAGGACCCTCCTGGGAGTTCCTCGAGAGCAGCTCCTAAGTGGTGGGGAGTTATAAAGGGCATAGACTATCATTATGTAAGGCATAGGAGTCAACCTTGAGAGACCGCACCACAGCCAAAGGTCACCGCCTTACAAGGTCGTGTAGCAATGATAACAGGGACCCAAGGTTTTATGGTATCTGAATTCCCGACAGTTTCACTACAGATAGGAAATGATTAGATTTGTCTTGTGCGGCGTACCGCTTCATGTAATACATGCATACGATGGAAACCAAACTCGAGGTCAAAACCCCTTTTAACAAATCATAACTCCCGATAGAATTGAAGCAATAAAACAAAGATCTAAAGCACTTCCTATCTTATAAAACCTCATTATTCACGCCAACCTCTGACACATTCTTATTCATGCCTGCTTCATTTCCTTTACTCTGAGCATGTACGGAACATCTACAAAGTGAGCGATAATTTCGCAAATAGCAATTGTTGATTCACATCTCTATTCGTGGTGATTCACTGAATCTCCTGCAGTTCCTTTGGCCACAAATGCTGCAGGAAATAACATCTATAGCACATAGACTGCGGTATAAGCGCAGGCATCGTACAGTAAAGAAAATGGACCATTGTACCATTTCCCCAAAGCACCGGCGCAAGATATACATTTATGGCCAGAAAAGGAGCATTTGGCTGATGTGGGGAAACATCCGAGAACAATCTGAAGCCAAAGCAATATTGAGCCGGGCATATTCGCTTCAGCAGACAGGATCTATTTTGGGATCGGCAGTTTTTGGTAAGTGAATCACTAGCAATCCTACCCACCCTTCAACCCCCATGTTATCGGTGTGTGATGTCAGACCAGGGCCCGTCCACACACAACAGGGTGGTAGATGAAACCAAAAGGCTGGTAGGGTGTGTAAGTGCGAGTGTGCGTGTGTTGAGGGGTGCGGGTGAGGCACACCCGATTAGATAGAACAGTACCACCGTCTGAGACTTTGTTCGTCTGGCAAAATAACAAGTTTTTTCTGAGCTTCTTCCAACCTTTGAACAGTTGTTCGTCCCCATTGAGTTCTTACAACTGAGTTTAAGTACAAGGAGAATGAGAGCATTACGAATATATAACTACGAACAGTAGCAGAATACTGATATTCCATAACAGAAAAAATATGATAATATCAAGTGAGTATAGCTAAGCACAAAACGACGTCAGACACTTTTGGTTGAGCAAGTGGAGGTCAAGCTGAAATATGATCTTTTCAGCTGTAAAGACTGGGACTCGCGTTGGTACATTATTGTTACGACTAGAAAGTGAAGGGAAAATGGCGCGAGAACAACATGCTTAAAACAATCATTTTATATATAAGGGATATACTGGCAATCATTGTCACCTCAACTGAATGGAAGCATTCAAATGCCATCACTGTAACGTTTAGCCATCTATGAAGTATTTAAATCTCTAGAATTGCTCCACTCCATCTAAAACAATCATCGTTTACATTCACCAGAAGACCAATTGCAATACCAACAATTGAGCAGAGTAACTATGGAAACACAACTCATTAAATTGCTTATTTAAAAATGTAGAACTCACTAGCTGATGTAAATCACACAAGGGAAATCATTGAGACATCTGAGCGTTCGTTGTAAAATTAGGGGATTAGGAAGTGAAATGGAAATCGGCTGGTGCACGACAATAAGGGAAATCATCACCATATCAAGGTGGTCCCCCTTGTTCTGAAACATGGTTCAAATCCACGATATTGGTTGTTTGGACGTGCTTAGAGCCATTGCAAAAGCTAGAGTCAATATGAAATAAGCTGCAATATCTCTGTCGACGGGGCAGGTTATGAATTATAGACCCTATTCTAGGAACTATATAGGCTGCTCTCTTTATAAAAGCACTTTCTCGGGAGTGAATTAACATTTGAGACAAGCACGTTTATGATATTCTTAACGTTCTGATTAAGCTTTAGACTTGATGTTAATATCACAGCTGTCTTACTAACGCATCTTTTAAATCATGGGGTCGGGTCCTAAATTCAAATCTTAAACTTCCGAAGGTAGTCTGTACGTAATTGCTTGTAGTATATCCATGGGAAAAATGGATTTGGGTCGACTTCAAAACGCTTCGGTCTTCCCCCCCAATTCTCGACTCTGAATTTAGGAACCTGCCCTTGCTGTGATGTCCCTTCTGTGAGTCAGTGCACCAACATTTTCCTCGATCTGTCGAAACATCACGATGGGCTAATTTGACATGATCGCGTCTAGAAAGATTTCACCGATCCCCTAGTCAGGCTTGCCTGTTCCTCTGGGCAGGTCTGTTCCCATCGTCCTTCTTTCTAACCACTCACCACTCATCCAGCAATCGACCCTCCTCTATCCTCATGCACTTTACCTACCTTTGAACTTATCTGTCCCCCTACCTTATCCTCATCCCAGACAACAATCCCTCCATCGACGTGTCCTTTCCCTCACCCCGCGATTCATACCTCCCTTATCCTTCACCTCTGCCCAATTCTCAGGTATCTATGCATCCATCCTTCTGTCTCCAAGCGGCCCATGCAACCTCTCAGTCTCAGCTCTGTCCGTATTTAACGACCGTGGCCTTCACTGTTTAACCCAGATTGCCCCTTCTGCTAGCATTGCATGAGAAACCAAGTTAGACGGAGGGCGGTTATCCAACCGCCCACACAACCACGTGACTCGGAACAGCGCCAGGTGGCGCCCTAACCTATTCAGCCTCATTTTGCGGATCGTGTGACGTCACTATGAACATCGTTAGGTGTAGCCAAGATCTTTTAGTTATTTATCCATTCCGGTTTGCGATAAAGCTAAAGTTATGGCCCTTTTGGATTTACACCCGGTAGACACCAGGACACTTCTTGACCTATTTCCTTTATTCGTCTAAATTTAGATTTATTCATTTCGATATATTATCAAGTCCACAAATCATATTAAATGGTTTAAACTATATTCAACTGAATACCTACAAAGGTAGATGTATCAAAGGTTTATCAAACAAATTGTCTGAACACCACTTTCGGTTTCATGTGTGGTATGTGGTGCACTACGTGCTAGTCTGATATTATGTTATGATTCTAAAACAAAGATAGTTTGATTATGATATCATTATAAGTTTAAACAGATGTGCGTAAAACCGCTAAGTGCAAAGCAAAATGGCGATGGCCAGAAGTAAGATTTAGAATGGATCTTCTGTATAAGGAAGTGAATGATCACGTGACTTGCTGATGTAAGCAGCAGAGGAGTATATCTCTTCTGCCGCAGCTGAGAGCAGCAGTTGAGTACGAGGATAAGATCTGGTAGAGAACTGAGCAAAGCCACTCCTCGCTGGAGGACGGGTTTGATTCTGGGCGCAGGAGGCTTCGCTCTGCATGGAGTGGAGTCGCCTACAGTGAACGATCATCACATGAAGCCATCATCTCTGCGAGTAACTTACCTACTGATGTGTAAGGAACTAACTCTCAATGGAGAACACAGAAAGGATTTTTTCCGCCATGCTCGGCAATGTCCGATCGGGAAAAGATTGTCAACATAAGAACACAGAAATGATACTTTGGACTCATAAGAACAGAACACGGACTAACATCAGAAGATTGTGAGCACAGAGGCTTGGGTCGTAAACATTTATCATTACATTATGTGCAATTATTGAGGACAGAACATGGACGATAAACAATAACCAGGAAAGTGATATTCAAGAGATTATGGACAATAACTAGTATGATTGACTTCACAGGCCTGATCTAATGTGCTTGGAATTATGAATTGACATTAATGAATAACTAGATTTGGGTCTGCATCTTTTACTATGAGGTTACATGTAATATTGCGTGATGCTAAGTGAGCACTCTAACAGTGCCACTATATTGCAGTATGTTTACGGATTGCTGCTCAGGATATTAAAGTTACCAAACTGTACTCCATTGTTCATCCTTATTCCTCAGGTCACACGGATGTGAGGTCACTGTGTCGCTGTGACCATGCCAAAAGAGTTAGGTCTACCCTGCATTAGAGCTATCCAGGACTATATATGTAATCAGACTCTGAAGATAAACGACTAGCTTCCCACAATAGTAATTCGACCTTAATCAGATCCATACCAACGGTGCAGTAGTCCTTTATCCCATAATATTAATATAAGTTTTGTTCTAAGTTCATATTGCTGGAGAGTCAGGCTTAACAAGTTAAATGTCTAACTAAAGTCGGTAGTGCATACACGCAATCCTGTTTTACTGGCTCTAAGCAATGCATGCCTGCCTAAATACCTAAACATCATTGTGCCAACAAAGAAGGGCAATATGAAGTTTAAAGGCAATCACTAAGAATATCAAACATCATAATCCTGACTAGGCTTTAAATAACAACAAAACAATCAACCCTAATTCGACTCCCGCTCAAAAATCTACTCATTTAAACAAATAGCTTTGGTTCAGCTAAATCATCACATATAGATGGAGATTGTTAACCCAAATCCGCGTGCAAACCCTGTTCTAACCCTACCAGTCGCTACAGCGTGAGATGCTCATAACTCATAATTCAGGAATGCAACAGGAATGCAGCAACTAGACTACTGATGAAACGGATTTGAAGACAATTACACACACAGTCTGTAGATGAAGACGGTGGCTTTTTTAAGCCTAAAATAGATGCTGGATCCGT
This sequence comes from Alentia gelatinosa, assembly GCA_950022655.1. NCBI lineage: Eukaryota > Metazoa > Annelida > Polychaeta > Phyllodocida > Polynoidae > Alentia > Alentia gelatinosa. The sequence goes on from OX465580.1 coordinate 73,056,941, forward strand.
GGGATCACTTTCACGTGTAACAAATTCCATGGCTTCTCTTTGACTTCAGAAATATAGTTTCCTTTCTGACTTCTGACAGTCCTGTGAGACTGGGCTACGTTTTATAGAGCGGCAATGCCTGTGTTCTCTTACTATACATCACAGTATATGACGACGATACTACAGCCGCTACTGTGCACAGCTGATTCCCTTTTATGTTCACATATCCCCAATTCCTATACAGCAGGCTCTGTTCTTAAAGCCAGTCCTGAGATATTCTTGAAGATAGGATTGATCTCAGCCTGACTTAAACTTGCATTTCTACGTATACTGCAAGGAACAAAGGTAAATATCCTTTAAATACATCAGTATCTATCAGAATGCAACAATACAAGTAAAAGCTTCAGACCGAGTGGAGACAATTCTCACAATAGACTTTTTTTTCGGAAATGGCCCAGTCGTTAGCCTAGAAAACAACAAAGACATTGCGAACTAAACCAGTACAAGTCAAACTCAAAGCGCAGCCCTCATAAAACTACACAAGTACCTTCGTTCTCATTCCCATGTTACCAAGTCAATAATTCCTCCGAATACATACATGGTACATGGCGTGTAGTTTGTATGCATCTTTTTCTAGCAACGTTGGTAACTTTCCCGGATTTCCTCCATTCTAAAATAGCTATGATTATACTATAAATCTTCAACTGGATTCCCTCTTATCAACGAGGTGCAAAAGAGATAATTGAGGAACACTGGACATGTTAAACGCTATATGCACACATGCTAACAATAATTACTGCATATCCACATACCAAAGTATTTGTACATCAAATCATATTTCAAAAGCCGAGATAGAGTATATTTCTTCTATCTCTGGTTATTGAGAAAACTTAAGAAAACTAGGTAAAACGTCGCTCTTTCTTTTAAGTTAGGACCGCCCCATTGCGTAAGCTGCAAGGGATATGCGAGTCGTCCTAAACGTGTCGGGCAGAATATCTTCAAATACCACCTCAATAATATCGTCCAACTCTAAAAAAACGCATCTCGGGTAATATCAAAATGACCATAGATCTGACTTCACTTTGATATGTTATTCAGGAATGAATGAAACAATATAATAATAAACATTTCTTGTTTACTTTTTAAAGTAGAATATCACCAAAAAACATAATCGACCTTGATTTGAAGCGTTGGGTCAAGTTTACATTGAACGGTCATGACCTTATGTGGTAGGGTCTGCGGACATGGTACAAGTCTACGCTCTGGTAGCCAGACGAGGATTGAGTGTCTGGACATAAGTTGGTCTTCTAAATTATCTCATTGTCCACGATTTAGGACAGTGAACTGCTCCCACCCGCGATCACCAATAGTAGGCGATGGTGTAGGTGGAAGCGAGTTGAAACCTTCCAAATCTAGCCCGGCATGATAAAACCTAAACTCCATCACCACCAGTGCCAAGCCACAGGAAAATTTATCCCAAGCGAACTTCAGCGAGCTAAGCAAAATCGAGCAGATTCAATCTACATCGCCAGTGTATTACTTTATGTTGGACAGGCAGTAATGGGTAACTCATGGCCTATGGTCAGGGGTGGTCATTGTCCCCTTGTGCCTCTCCTCTATACTGCGCACCACATCTGCGCCCCCCCCCCCCCGCCCCCACACACACACCTCTGGTGTCTCATCTCTGCACCACACTTCCCACCTGCGTTTCCGGTGTCCAGGTCTCATCCTCATTCTCCATTCAGCTTCCACACCACTGATACCTACACCTTTTTCACCACCCACTTTAACCTTCAACGCCACCTACCATCGTACCTTTCTATTATATTATATCATAATATTCATAATTGACTCATTTCTCTATGAGTCAATTATTCAATTTACGTATATTATTAATCATTCTCATCAATAACTTCAATTAATAATCAATAAGGACAAATAAAATCCTCATGAAATTCAATAAAAATATATTTGCTTAACTCCGGCCTCATTCTTTTTATCAAGGAAAAAGGGGTAATGGTATACTTTTTACATTCACTCTCTGCTGGACGGATTCATGATATACTCCTAGTTTACCATTTCATTTCCGAATCGAACAATAGGCAGGAGAAAACAAGGTGATGATACCAATCGAGGTGACGTATTCAGTGCTAAAAGCACCGTGTAAGCTGGTTGATGCCGGCATATGCCTTGAAGGTCGTTTAGACCTCTAACCACAATCCTATACCTGATAAAGCTATTTACCTGTAGACATTATAGACCTTTCAGACCAGGGTATCACTTAGGAATACTCAGCAGTAACCTGGTAAATGTATCACGCCAGGCACTGACGCTCAGTCGGCGTTCCCTTCTCTATTTCCGATTTGCCAATGAGCAACTCGTGACCATAGTGGTGGCAATGCAACTTCCGCCGTCAAAGACGGTTCTTTGGTAGGACCAGACATATCAGATTACCCTTTCCCTTTTGATTTACCTATACATCGCCATTGATTATATATATATATATATATATATATATATATATATATATATATATATATATATATATATATATATATATATATATATATATATATATATATATATATATATATATATAATGAGCAGATATCTGCCTACCTCTGTACTGCATTTCGCTCTACTAGAAATACATATCTGGTTCATGAAAAATTTAGCAGTATTTGTTTTCTAAATTATCGCGCATGAAACCCATTCTACTACTCATACCTACTCTTAACAGCCCATACTATACACATATCGAGATGCACAATGTTCCAAATATCTATATAATTCCGCGTCTTGTTCTTTCATTAACTTCACCGTAAGGATATTGTAGATGAACAACAGTATTTATATTTCACATATTAAATCAAAACCATATATAATGCTCGTGAGTCTGCACTCGCGGAACCAACCCAAACCGGCTCAGTTTCCTACATAGAGGTGCAAGTCACTTCATGTCTTATTCAAGATGGCGACTGGCCATGTGCATACCAGCGGAAGGGTCTATATCTATATAGACATAGAGGAGTGGATAGTAAAAGGTCTAGGTAGGCCAGACAGTGCACCCACCTGGAGAGGCTCCATCAGTCTGTGAGTCACTCAACTAGGTGCAGCCTTACAACTCTGCCTGCATACCAACACAGGTGAGAGCAGTGCGAGTGGAGGAGGGGGTGGTGGATGGGGCTGGCGGCGAGCGGTACCATTACTCACGCCGCTGAAGAACGAACCTCCAGTCTACTAACTACCCTCACCTGACTGAGCACACACTGCTAACTAGCAAACCTTGGTCGAGGTTGTCTTGATTTCTCTATAGGCTATAGATGGCTAGATGTATCTCGCGTAGCAGTAGCTAGTGGTGGCGAGGAGGCCAAGGTTGAAGAGTGGGGTGTGTATGCGAGTAGGGGGAGGGTGGGGCATTGTGACGAATGTGCTTTTTGACTGGCTAATATGTGGGGTGGGCCACCACTAGAGGCGACGAGAGGTAGCTTTGATGTAGAGATGAATAATTACTGGATGGCACAGACCGTGGCCGCCTCCGCCCTTCCACCGTGGGCACGCTGAAGTGCCTGCCTCTCCTTCCCCATCATCCTGCCTACCTTACTACCTTCCCACCTGCCCATAGCCTGCATCCAGCTTCATATTCTGACAACGTATCCTACCTGAACAACTCCCGAGCGTACGACTCAAAGACGAAACAACGTGTTTTTTCAGCGCAAACCAAACAGTAACAACGTGATTACAGGTGTACCTTTTCATAGCGACACGCATTACACAATATTAGAACGTATCGATACAGGTCCCACTTCATATCTGTATTATTTTCGCGTTTTATGAGCACCTTTATTCTAAATTCTATTCATAGTTAAAGGAGACAAAAATGGGTCTTGATACAGGTGATGGAAAACGAATTGATCAATGACACATTGATGATAAAAAGTGTACCTCTCTACAAGCCTCTTGACCTCCTGATCCGTAACTAATGAACCTGTTTATTTACGAAATAATCTGTCTGCTTGTAGAACAGGCGATCGGTTGTCAGACACTCACAAAGCCAACTATCTATGTGTGTACATCTCGGGAAATACCTGACCTCTCAGTTGAGATGACTGTCAAAAAGACGATCTACCTTCTTCACACCTCCCCCCGTCTGTCATTGTGTACCACCAGGTCTGTTTCTCTGAATAGGAACGACCATAGCTGCCTGATTCAGTCTTGGTTCCAACAAACAGCTCGCCATTTCTCTGGAGGGTCTATACCACAAAGTACGTCTACGCCTATTTAGACCCAAGCCTATCGCCTGCCAATCACCCAGACTGGCGAGGGGCTTAAAGTTCGCACCAAGGAGATTGCGTGGGCGTGTGAAGTAACCAACATGTCTACACTTATCTGTCGGTAACCAATCATCCAGCCTTGTCTGCTCGTCAGACCATCACTCTGTTTTTAATCAGGGTAATAGCTCAGAAATATTACCAGCTGCCCTAGTCGATATTGGGTTGACAAAAAACTTCGACAACGAAGAATATTAACATTCATTTTTCTTTTTAAATTGTCGGTTCAAAATCGTTCATCACGACTGATACATTCATCACGAGGAAGAATTTGATAGGAATAGTTGAATAACTTCAAGCCTAGAGTCTGAGAGGCAGTTGGGCCAGTTGAATTTGGGTTTGTGCTGTTCTATGCCAGACTAACAGACACGATCCCGATGAAAGTTCAACTCTGCAGTCAAGCACCTTACCAACTATCCTATACTGGTGGGGGTCAATGTCTACGGGTAAAAACAAGGTAGAGACCAGAGCCAAGTAAACTGATGAATAACAGAAGGGAGGCGCTTCCTTCAAAAAGATAGAAGAGGCTTTTGTTCGTTCAGAAGGAGGTATGTATTCTCGCGGGTACTGGGCACGCCGAAATAAGTCAATACTCCATAATTCATGCATGTATGGCAAGGGCAGGGCCAGGCTGGACAGTTCTGGTTATTGGCAAGCAGTCAGGGAAATGTTACTTGGTTTCTGCGGCTTCTCTCGAGGGTAGAAGAAACCATTAAACCATACGCTTCTCACATTAACTTTACTGTTGAGGCTGTAAGGGGTACCTAACACTTTCAGAATTAACCTTACAGCAGTATGTCATAATAACTGCATTGTACCTTTTTACTCCAAAAATCATCAAAGAGAATTTCTCGATAGTAGTGGGAACCAGTTGGGGTAAAGATCTAAACAGATTTAAGAAGAGTCAGCATCAAATCATACGTTTACACATATCTGGTGCTACATTTCCTGAAGAAAACTCATTAACTGTAAATTAATTAAAGCGACCAGAGCAAATATCTTGCAAATATGAAAATGAAAGGCCGAAGGTAAACAGCGTCACATACTGCAACACTTGAGACTAGGTACAACGAGTGCATTCCATAGAGACAGGACAAGGGAGGAGATCCTCTATCAAAGAGAGTGAGATACATATAATTGTTGATCTTACTTGAATTGTACTTTGAGCGCCATCTAGTCCATAGATCGCAACCACGACACGTGTTAATTAGTATGGAATAGTTCACATTATCGTACAATAACTCCACGATGACTGATAACTCTATAATCTCCAGATATTGACTGAAAATTATACTGGACTTGCTCAAGTACCTGCAAGATAACAATTTATTGTCTAAGCTATTTAGGATTCATTACAAGGCAATCATATACATACCTAAACTGCATCGTTGATAAAACTACAATAACTGTGGTTGTGGATATAAACTATGAGGATAATACCTGAATTCTGACAAATGAGCGAGCAGCGAACCGCTCATAAGAATGTAGCAAATCACCATGGGTTCAGGCAAATACCTCAAGTGGTGTATCCAAGAGTGTTCAATGGACCAGGGAAAGAAAATAGGTACAATGCGATAGAAGAACAATGAAAAACACTGTCGAAACGTATTCTGTTGTAATTGACGGTGTGTTGGATGTTATTTACATTCGTCTCCTCCGCATGCATAGCTCGGCTCCTCCTGTAGACCCGGGGGATAAGTGGCCGGGAGGAAGATGGGGTAATAACGCCAGGGACCGTGCTCATTTCTTAACACCAAGACCGCAGGTTGGGTGTGTGATGAGGAGGAGCAGAGGGTCACCATTAGTCTGGTAAACGGGGTACCAGTGAGCTGCTCTTCACAGCTTAATGGGTAATTGGTCGAGCTGCTCCTTCGTGTGCTCATCTCACGACCCCGGCGTCCTCTCCACGGCTTCTGGTGTTCCTGGGCAGGTGCTATTACCCCTGGGTTCCAATTAGCGACACCTGCCACTCTCCAGTGCCTCAGATAGGCGAGCAGCTCAACGAGCAGCTCGGTGAGCGGTGGGGACGTGCCACAATGGAGCTATAAGGAGCCGTAAAGACTGGGGTGGTGCTCGTTCTTATAACGCTGTTGAGAAGGCATCTAATTACTATCAGATGATTGTATTATAGTAATAACCTTCATTTTATGGGATTATATATCTATTCATAATGAAATAGAATAAAATCTAATGAAACCATGTTCTGTGGAAACAGACATTTGGTTGCCATGGCAACAGGGTTCATCACATATGTGGGAAAATCAGAGCAACCATTAAAACTTATCAAGACGGCTATTTTCCGGTGCTACATGCCTATATTCGTCGCAAAGAACAAACTTTATGGATTTCTGTCCCATTTTTGGCAGCCATTTTGAATTTTGGCTTCTACCTTAAACTCCCCACACTTCCCCGAAGTTGGGCCCAGATAGCTGTACTAGAACATTTCTTGAAAGTTCGTACCCACAAAATGCTTAATGGACTGGTGAATTGACATCCTACTATTAGTATATCAGGGGAAATAAAAAAAGTGAACGAAGCATTCAATACTAGTCATCGGCGGACCAAAGTTTTTCAGCGCAAACCAGACAGGGACAACATGAGTAAAGTATGTGGCTAAGACCCTCCTGTTACCAAAAACAGAGAAGAGACAAAAATAACAAGAGAGCCACAAGTATGAAAGATATCCCCATATACCAAGATCTTAACAATACCTATCCTTCCTCTCAAACCTTTTCTTAGATAGTAAGAAATGATTAAAGGGCGGAGGTGGGGGTAATCCCAACTTCCTCGATTTCTCCCATTTGAACTGGCTCTTAAAGTCTACAAAATGGATCAAGGTAAAACCGTGAATATTCTATGATACATGAGAGGTGCATTTACTTTACAGGAGTTTTATGGCCTTTGCCAAAAGTGAATGACGAAGATATCACGGTCCAATAGGGCTGGATAGGAATGTACAGCTCCAGTCTCCAAGTAAACCAGCTTGTCACATTCCAAGTAGACTCCGTTATCGTCAATCTGATTATCTCTTGGATATCTATTGTTCAGTTCTAGCTGACAAGAAATTGCCTTTTTCTTGCCCATGCCCCGGTGGGCGATAGCAAGAGTCTACTATTTCCGGATAACAAGCACTTCGACATCTTTCGCCCACTGGCGCTATCCTAATTAGAATGGAAGTGGAACTGCCACTTGGGGGCAGTAGGAGCAGGGCTTGAGCTGGTACCTGGCACTGACTACGCAGCCTATCTTTGGTCACCAGGGGAGCTTTGTTTCATGGAAGGAAGTGACAGGTAAGACCGCCAGGTGCAGGTAGCGCTGTTTTCAATCTTGTTCTTCTCACTACGCTGGCGACAGGCAACGCCCAAAAAAGGTGGCATTTTTTAACTTCCTATTTCCTCACCCCGGTGACACTGAGGACGCATAGTTACACGATCCGCTGAGCTCCTGTATTCAGTGGGTGCAATGGTAGATCTCAGGCAGGCAGGTTTTTACCCAGAATGTGTCAGGAGGACAACATGGTTCAAGCACTACAATATAAGTTTCTCTCAAAGTCTGCAGTAGTTGTCAGACGCACGGATATGTATACTATATATATGTCGATTCGATTTACTCTTAACGTAGGCTGGGGAATGTCTGTGTAATCGGACCAGTACCTGAAAGCCGCTTGATCAATGACCCTGACTCCTTTCCACCTGCCTTTCTCTAGATGACATTAGCCCAACTACCAGTCGCCATTGTTGAACTGTAGAGATGAAGATGGACTTGTTCTAACGGCAGACATCTGGAGTATGTCCCCATCCTCTTTCTATAACCTGATATGAGGCAAAGTTCGGGTAACTGGATTAGAAAAGTCGTTTGCCGCCCCATGCACTGACTTACACTGCGATGACAAAACTCACTATGTCTGTGTATAAAGAGTACGTTCTCAGTAAGCTTCCACTAAAAGTCTTAATTTTTATGTCGTAAGTATATAATACTACAGCAGTTGGTTTGGTTTGTTGGTATGATTTAACGTCCAGTTTACCATTGCAGGTTCTCACCAGACTTTCTCACGGTTCTTTTACACCACAAGGGTGGTGATCGAATCTATGTAATGAATTTAGGTAGAAACCTCACCCTACAGCAGTCCCAAACAAAGTATACCACATATCATATCTCTCATACAAGTATATTCATATTTTCACAACATTCGAAGTAGTCAAGAAAGACCAATACCACCACTAATAGATCAATATTTCGATGGCAGAGGTAACCGAAGTAATAATCAGTTTATTCCATTCCCTTTTCAACAATATCCGATGTGTAGTGTCACAGCCTTAATAACAGGTGATGAAATTGTGACTCACTTACTTTTGGGGCAGATTAAAAATGACAAAAGTTATCCTCGAACCAGGACAATCTGACTGGGACGATTAAAAAACCTCCAATAGATTCCAGGCATAACAAACTAAAAACCCGCAGCTCTGAAATCCTGATAAAACACTTAGCGCACAGAACATGTCTGTCCCGACCTTTCTTGAGAAACTCAAGGAATAGCTGAGTGAGCAGCTCAACGATCTGCCCTCCCGGTGTCATTCAAATAATTGCTCTCCTGCAGGAAGGTCGCAACCCACGACCTGAACCTCCAGCGGCGGCCACCAGTCGGGGAGCTGAAGGACGACGGTGTGAGTGGAGACGCTTGACGAGTGGCTGGGGCGGGTAGAGAGCGGTAGAAGAGGGTTGCAAGACGGGGCGCGGCCGTCGTCGGGACCGGTAACCGTAGACGTGTGTTTGTCAGACGAACCGTGCTCTCTGAACCCGACAGAGAAGGTCATCTCCCCGGGGCGGTACACGAGCCCCGGACTCGGGGCCCCGGCGCCCCGGTCCCCCTTCATAACAGCGCTGGCGGTAACACAGAGACACGAGCAGACACTCAACAGAGGCCAACAAACCAATGTTACTCATCACTACTGACACCGGGACTTTTCTATTCCGACGTTGACGAGTTCCAGCAATTCCTCTCTTACTTGCAATTTCAGCGGTGGCTCCACAAGGAGAAGCCAAATCGTGATTTCCCCTCTTATGTTATTGTTCGCTTTTTACAAATATTTTTCATACTTTCTTGTATGATGACAGCTATGTCTCAACGATAATAAAAGGAGCTGCTGAAATCTGACACTAACATAAAAGGAACAGACCTCAAAGTAGAAAGGTTCTTCCGCAGTACCGAAGGATGAATCACGATGGGTCTCGTCGATTGACGTAACGAGTACATCACTTGTTTTTTATACCCAATCCCACCCGACGTGACGGTCTTAAATCAATGTGAAGCAAGCCTCGACGTTATCATAGGCGATATTCTACCCCAACAACATGCAGCTTAAAAGAAGCTGAGGTCACGTTATATGTATTGATGGGCTAGAAAAGAGTCCTGGATGAATACAAGTTTACCATACAACAGTCTAGAATGCAGGTGCACCATAAGGTACTCTTAAGTGTATGCACATTAATCCCATTTAGACAGAATTTCGTATGGACAGATTGACCCCGCATTAAATACTTTATACAGACAGACTGCCCCCATGTAGTCAGTGATTTATACAAATGCCCTCATGATCCATATAAACTGAATGCCCTCATGTAGTCAGTGATCCATATAAACTGAATGCCCCCATGTAGTCAGTGATCCATATAAACTGAATGCCCTCATGTAGTCAGTTATCCATACAGCCTGAATGTTCCTCGTATTAAGTACCAGATTGAAACATGTAGTCAATGCTCCTCCATACAGACTGACTGCCCCTTTGTGGCAGCCTCTATGTAGGCTGTACTGCATGCAGGCTGACTGCTGATGTGTAGTTTGTGCTTCATACATCTTGCCTGATGCAGTCGTTAGTACTTTATACGGGCTTACCGACTGGTTAGTGCTTATTTTACAAGATATGTAGACTGATCCCCAAAACTCATTAAAGGCCACTGTGCTCCTAAACAATGTTGAACAAGTCAACAATATTCCATCTACAATCACAGATCCATACATACAAGTATTCTTCACAAACATTGTTCGCCAAAGGTTAGCCTTGGCCCTACATTTATCTAAAGCCCAGTCAGAAGGCTGCGCTCCTGCAAACAACCCTCATGAAAGTCCCACTCTCCAATCACTCTCCTCCATAAAGATGGCCCTCCGTACATACATCCCCATGAAGAAGTTCTCACTGCCTCAACCAGCAGTCGCCCAGAGGTAGTATTGCATTCAGCATACATCCTCACGGCTACCTCTCTAGACCATATGTGCATTGCACTACTTGGGTCAACATTTGAGTGGTACTCTGGTAAATGCAGTGTAAACTTAGCACCTTGCGTGCAATCTATAAGGAATGGTTGTCATTATTATAAACTAAGTATAGCGGATGGGTTCTGATAAATTGTATGCATGTTAACGCCTTGAATTTCAACCTATTATGAACCTACAGGAACACGTGTATAGACATTAAGTGCTCCATAGAATAGATACATAGCCTGATGAATGCCATGCTCATGTTGTCCATTCAGCAGGTGAAAACAATCCAAATTAAAGGGGTCACTGATGAATGGACATGAGGCTTATAGATCCCTCAGAAATTTAGTCATGGGCATTGTCATCTTTTATGAAAGGATGGGCTTGGTTGATTGGAGACTTGCGCCGATGTATAGTGAACGGTGCTCGTGAGAGTAGAATTGGTGTATACCGATCTGGTCCTATTGCCGCTCATTTGGAAAAAGGGTATTTATAATACCGTGAACACCAAGCAAAGTTACTGGGATACCGCTTCCTCAAAACAGTTTAAAGGAAACATTTCTGTGCTCAGTAACAAGTCATAGCTTACCTTTTACGACTTATTCCTGCAGCAGCAAATTACGACTGATTTCCTTCGGAATTCTCGAGACAGATTTTAGGGACTAGCAGACGTGCAAGATGCACGAAAGCGACGCTGGGTGGCGCAATCTGTAAGCTGGTAGGAGACGCGGGGTTGCAGAGGTATGACGTGACTTCTAAAGCTCTGACCGCCATCACAGCTAGTTCCAGCCAACCTCGGGTGGCGCCGTGCTCGCTATGCGTTCGAAGTGCGAGCACTCAAGTCTCGTCAGCCCATCGGGAAGTCTTCTCCTGACAAGTTACGCCCATTCATCAGTTTCCCATTTCCTTTACCAGACACATTCAACATTTGGATGTCCCTCATGAAGAACTCTACCACATCCCACATCCGCAAGTACCTCCCGTCCCTGTCCGACGGAAAAACGGGATTAAAAAGTTTCATTTCATGAGTGTTCAATAGGTCCAGAAGGGCCTTTGGAAGCTGTTTAGTCCGTGTTTGCAAGACCCGGCATGGTCTTGGGATTAGGTAAACACTTATGACTCAAACAAAATGTTTACTCAACTGTGCAAACTAAATGTTGTGATTATGTATTTGGTTCATTTCGAAAGGGATGAAGCGGAAAAGGTTAAAAAAAAAGAAGAAGCAAAGAACAATTCCTATTCAGATCTGCTTAGCAAAACAAACCAAAGATAAAACTGTTCCATTGTACAATTTTCTCAATTGTAAGAGTCTTCTCAATCGTATCCACAGATGTATGTCAATTATGTTGCAGTGATTGATTTGTGCTCTATCAATTATTTATAAATCAGTGAGCTTGCATGTGGGAAATCAGGTTTGGATTCAAGCCAATTACAAGTAGAATAGCATCACAAAAGAAAATGGGAATCACTTAGAATCTTTCAACAGGAATCATAACTTCAAACGTTACAGCGATGAAGATGATAATTGGTATACACTATTAAAGAGTAGAAAGAAAAAGAAATACCACAATTTTAAAATCATATTTTCTGTCCGATAGTCAGAACAACAGAGACATCAATAGTGGGCAGAACTATTGACAAGCCATATACATTTGGTCAGTATTGATGTACTCGGTTTGCCTAATGTACCCATCACACACCGTACCTGTAGCCCACGGCGGGTGCTCTGTGTGGAGAGGAGAGGTGATCCTCTATTACCGCCCAGCAGGAAAAAGTCGCGCGCGGTGCGGATCTATGGGAACTATTGTAAAGATACGCGGCACGCACGTGGAGAGGGGCCAACTATTGATTTGCCCAAGCCTTCCTCTGCTTGCCGCCTGGCCTGCTGGACTAACCTGAATGGGTGCACGCGTGTGCCAGTGGTTAAATGTGTATGGGTGGCATTTTTTGTGTACGGACCAAAACTACCCTTTTGCATACTCTTCACGGAAAATCATCAATACATTCTGCTCATACCACAGGGAGTGTGGCAGGTCCGCTATACGTGTGGTATTGTTAAGATTGGGGACTGTAATTCGTATTCGATTCTCGCACGCTTCCCCGGAGTATTTCCTGGCAACTTAACTTTGTAGATTTGATCTGTCCTGATCTGGCCCCGGCCATTGTTAGGGAGTCAAACAGGAAAAACAGCACGTCATAAAATCTACAGAAAAGATTGCATAGTGTGAGAATTTACTGCCTTTAACCTATGTCAAAAAGGCTTTTGTCACATCACAGCTTCGTATAAACAACCAACGCAGTATCTAGTGTAAGAACTAGCTAAATATATGTGTAAAGCAAATTACGTTTGATAAACGGATACCATTATCGTGAATCTCCCCGTTAAATTTCTTTAGTATTTCATCATAAATGCTGGATAATACCATGAATTCATTATCATGCCCATGGGGGATATACTTCTTAATATTTTTTTCAAATATCTGTTATAGTTTCATTTTCAAATATCTTTCAGTTTGTGTTAAGTGTAGTATTACAACGGAGAAATCACTTCGACTAGTTTAGGCAAGAGCGAAGGATAAGAAATCTCTTAGTCGCTGTAATAGATATGGTTACTGGGTCAACCTCGGCCGATATTCCTGTGGGAAACAGGACATATAGAAGGTGAGGGGACTAAGGACAACGCTGTCCCTTGCAGTCTTGTATACGTGGTATAAATATCTCTCTACTCCTCATTACCATAATATACAAAGGGATACAAGAAGCTAACGTATTAATGTTTCGAATTTGAAGTGATGGGCTCTCATTAAAATTTCTAGTTTGAACCTTAAAAGCGGTGGGTTACTGCGATATTGAGATTTCACACTAGGGTACGTGGACCAATCTGAACGCCTAGCCTGCCGATACAGCCACTCTAAATATTTCACCAAACCGAAACTCAAACTTACATTACGGCTTTTACGGTATCACACCACACCCCAGCAGCAGCCTACATTGATCATTCCTGAAACCTAACTATACTCGTGAAGCACCTGAGTAAATTGCATCGGACAAGAAAGTCAATTTGAGGTAGAGAGGTAGAAGATCGTGTCAGATTGTCTCAGAAGTCCCTAGATGACAAATACATGGGCGTCCATAATAAAAAAGAAACCTCTCAACAAAGAATAATTGCGCAGATTTAGGAAGTGATACCATCTCAGAAGAACTAGCTGACCTCTGTGACTATATTTCCTCCGTACCTTTAAGCCCAACCTCCGTTTAAATTTCTTTGTCTTGTTTTAAATCATATACCAAACAACAGGTCACGTATAATGATGCCATTCAACGCTAGGATATAATGAGACATGCCAAAATCTTACCCTCCAATACAGCCCCGCCTTAAGCATTTAATGAAACCCGACCATTTATCATGAGCATTATGGTACTACCTGAGAGCTGTAGTATACATTGATCACTTTCGAATGGTAACCGTACTTGCAAAGCCGACTCCGACAAATGCATAATATAGAAGCTCTGCACTGGCAAGAATTACCTTGTGATGCATCGCAATATTCAACAGCATACATTCCAATGTAACAGCATACCACACTACACAGCCACAGGTAAAATGGTGTCTAAGGATCTTGAGTAAGCACACTCAAGCACTACAATGTCTCTAGTTTTGACAGAGGTGTGATACAGTCCACTTTTCATTGCATCACGGACTAGTCATAAAACGCCTCGTCTCACATAAGCAGATCATTTATTCATCCTGGTACATACAAGCATCCAAATATATTGTTTCCATAGAAGCAATGTATTAGAAATAGAGAATATGCAAGTTAATGATTTATTCTTGATAAAGAACATACTTACATCTAATTATATTCAGATGTGTCTAAAGGTGAATGTATTCGCATGATCTCTACATCCCCTTTCGTACGTGTATGTATATATGTACACGTATAAATATGTACGTACGTACGTATGTATGTAGGTAGGTGTGCGTGTGTGTGTGTAGGTGTGTAGGTGTGTAGGTGTGTGTGTGTGTGTGTGTGTGTGTGTGTGTGTGTGTGTGTGTGTGTGTGTGTGTGTATGTGTGCGTGTATGTCTGATTTATCAAGTAGTACATGGTGAATCGTATGTACAAATAAAGCTCCAGCTTGTCATACATACATGAGGGATCTGATCAAGTTAGGGAAAGACTGAAATTCCCATGAGCTGTAAGTTCGGTCTCGCAGGCATCAGTGGTACAGCACCTTATGACAGCATTTTAACAGTGATGGAGAGTGTTAGGGAGGTGGGAATTGGTGTGAGCAGCTGCTCCCATTGAGCTGGCATTTTATCGTCCAGGAGGCCCGTCCCACCACTCAGCTCTAACCGACGTGAATGCCGCTCAGACTCTGTTAGTGTAAGACAGACTAGGGCAGAGTCGGAGTGTATGAGTATTCCGGGAGAGGCACCAAGGCTATGATAAATAGCTTTAAATGCTTGAATCAATGTAGTATAGAAACACGCCTACGGTACAAGGGGAAATAATATGGATAGCCAGCACCTCCGTGGATGCTTGAATGAATGAATGTACCGGGGGTGATATTCATATAGAAACATATTTCTCTGTTACATCAATACATCAATACAGTAGTGCTGGCGGTGGAAGAGTAAAGAAATGTTCGATATTGTTTCGCTAAAACGCGCAAGGCTTATTCAGTAATTCTGCCTATCAGGACGCGTTCGTTAATAATAGACCATCCGCTAAAATGTAAGACCAACAGATTATTCATAGGAATGTCCATTGTATAGGCAATGTATTATCAGGTACCTATCATTTACAGGTAAAGGTGTATATAAACAGGTAAAAAGCAAGCTCCCAGACCGCAACCTACGATTTAGAAATACTTATGACAGGAAAACGTCTTCACACACCATAACTAATAAAATGGGTCTACTTTGACTATAGTTATAAACGCAGTACAAATTTGTCACAGCCTGTCCTCTGTAGATATATGCCAATTATTCACATTCACCACGCTGCGCCCTTTTGGACCGAGCTGTCAAATATGGGTCATTCTCACAGAACCAGTGCAACTCCAATTTTAGTCGTTTCCTGCATTCATTTTTTTGCACAGTGTCTTCAATGTTTATTTTTTCTGTTTTAAATGATAGATCTCGCCGAGTGCTCGAGGGGGAGTATAGGTTTTACTGGTCAAATATCAATATTTTGGTCTCCAGGGGGTAAAAATAGGTCAAAAATCACCAAAAATAGACAAGATAATGTCCTGGGAAACCCTTTTTTGTATGTAGCTAATTTTTGACCATGAGGGTGTTTATTCTATTTATCCCTAGAGTTTTACGTTGAAATATCATTATCAGCAAAAAATATTAAAAATTTAAAAAAAATTGAAAAAGTTCTATTAGGGAAAAGGTTGGTGAAACTGCCTATCTTGCAGCGTGACCAGACTATTAGAACGTTCTTTATTTATTATGGGTAAAAAATGAAATTTAATGAATACTGTTTTTGAAGAGATAGTGGCTAGAAGTAACTCTTGATAAAAAAAATTAACTGTTTAACCAAAACCAAACTCCTCCATTTTACTTTATTTGTTATTTATACTTAATCCCAGTTTTTGGCTGTATTTTCATGTATTCAAGAGAAATCCAGTTATTTTGCAATAATTTTTAAAATTACAATATTTAACTAATCAAACTGTCATAGTTATTTAGAACTGTGAGTACTTTTATCGGGAAACATCAATAAAAAAATCTTTGTTAAAGCAAAATATTGAATAAAAGCTGCAAACTGATAATTTTCTGACCATTGGTATCTCTTGCTACGTGACCGCCCTTATCATGCTATGTCTTACAGAGTGGTTTTTACCATTAAAATGCAACTTTTTCCTATTATTCAATTTTCAACCAGTAAAATCTAATCATGAATTAATCCTAACATGCATACAAGCAAATACTACAAAATTCAGCACTATTTTACGTATTATTATTTTTTTATGGTGATAATAGTATTTAGTGGCTCCAACTGATGGCTGTCTCTTACAGAGTGGTTTTTACCAATAAAATGCCATTTTACAGTTTTATTCAAGTTTTGAATGGTACAATTTTTTTTCAGAATTGTTCCTAACATGCCTACTAGCAATTAATACAAAATTCAGCACTATTGTACGTAATAATAATTTTTTATATGGCGAAAATGGTATTCAGAGGCCCCAAATAATGGCTGCCTCTTACAGAGTGGTTTTTACCATTAAAATGCCACTTTTTCCTATTATGAAATTTTCAACCGGTACAATCTTATTATAAATTGATCCTCACATATTTGCCCTCAACCAGACTGCCCCTCCACATACTGCCCCTCCACCATACTTCCCCTCTGATATACTGTCCCTCCCCTATACTGCCCTTCCACCATACTGCCCCTCCACCATACTGCCCCGCCACCTACTGCCCCTCTACAATACTGCTCCTTCACCTACTGCCCCTCTACAATACTGCCCCTCTACCATACTGTCCCTCCACCATACTGCCCCTCTACAATACTGTCCCTCTACCTTACGGCCCCTCTACAATACTGTCCCTCCACCATACTGCCTATCTACTATACTGTCCCTCTACCTTACTGCCCATCTACAATACTGCCCCTCTACCATACTGTCCCTCCACCATACTGCTTATCTACTATACTGTCCCTCAACCATATTGCCCCTCTACTATACTTCCCCTCTACAATACTGAACCTCCACCATACTGCCCTTCAACCATACTGCCTCTCCACAATATAATACCCCTCTACAATACTGCCTCTCTACTATACTGCCCCTCCACCATACTGGCCCTCCACCATACTACCCCTCAATCATACTGCCCCTCCACCATACTGCCCCTCTACTATACTACCCCTCTACTATACTGCCCCTCCACCATACTTGCCCTCCACCATACTACCCCTCAATCATACTGGGCACCCCTCCACCATACTGCCCCTCCACCATACTGCCCCTCTACTATACTGCCACTCCCGAATACTGCCTCTTCACAATACTGCCCCTCTACCATACTGCCCCTTTACCATACTGTCCCTCTACAATACTGCCCCTCCACCATACTGGTCCTCAACCATACTACCCCTTCACCATACTCCCCCTCCACAATACTGCCCCTCTACCATACTGTCCCTTTACCATACTGTCCCTCTACAATACTGCCCCTCCACCATACAGGTCCTCAACCATTCTGCCCCTCACGCATACTGCTCCTCACCCATACTGCCCCTCAACCATACTACCCCTCATCCATACTTTCCTTCAACCTCCATACTGCCCCTCAACAATACTGCCTTTCAGCCATACTGCCCTTACACTATACTCCTCCTCTACCATACTGCCTCCCAATGATATTCCCCTTAATCCATACTGCATCTCTACCATCATGCTGTCCTTAATCCATATTGCCCTTAGACCATACTGCCCCTCAATCTTACTGCCCCTACTATACTTCCCCTCTACAATACTGAACCTCCACCATACTGCCCTTCAACCATACTGCCTGTCCACAATTTATTACCGTCTACAATACTGCCCCTCTACTATACTGTCCCTCCACCATACTGGCCCTCCACCATACTACCCCTCAATCATACTGCCCCTCCACCATACAGCCCCTCCACCATACTGCCCCTCTACTATACTGCCACTCCCGAATACTGCCTCTCCACAATACTGCCCCTCTACCATACTGCCCCTTTACCATACTGTCCCTCTACAATACTGCCCCTCCACCATACTGGTCCTCAACCATACTACCCCTTCACCATACTACCCCTCCACAATACTGCCCCTCTACCATACTGCCCCTTTACCATACTGTCCGTCTACAATACTGCCCCTCCACCATACAGGTCCTCAACCATTCTGCCCCTCACGCATACTGCTCCTCACCCATACTGCCCCTCAACCATACTACCCCTCACCCATACTTTCCTTCAACCTCCATACTGCCCCTCAACAATACTGCCTTTCAGCCATAGTGCCCTTACACTATACTCCTCCTCTACCATACTGCCTCCCAATGATATTCCCCTTAATCCATACTGCATCTCTACCATCATGCTGTCCTTAATCCATATTGCCCTTAGACCATACTGCCCCTCAATCTTACTGCCCCTACTATACTTCCCCTCTACAATACTGAACCTCCAGCATACTGCCCTTCAACCATACTGCCTGTCCACAATATAATACCCCTCTACAATACGGCCCCTCTACTATACTGCCCCTCCACCATACTGGCCCTCCACCATACTACCCCTCAATCATACTGCCCCTCCACCATACAGCCCCTCCACTATACTGCCCCTCTACTATACTGCCCTTCTACAATACTGCCCCTCCAACATACTGGCCATCTACTATACTGTCCCTCTACCATACTGCCCCTCTACAATACTGCCCCTCCACCATACTTCCCCTTTACCATACTGCCCCTTTACCATACTGCCCCTCTACTATATAGTCCCTCCCATATACTGTCCTTAAACCATACTGCCCCTCAACTTTACTGATCCAAACCATACTGCCCCTGATAGAGGTACTATAGTGGCAGTATGGTTTAAGGGCAGTATCATTTAGGAGCAGTATGCTGAGGGGCAGTATCGTTTAGGGGCCATTCATAAAGTATGTACGCAGCTCCTAACTACACTGCCTCTCACCCATACCACCCCTTGAGCATGCTGCTCCTCATCATACTGTCCCTTAACCATACTGCTTCTCACAAAAATTGCTCCTGAATCATACTGCCCCGCCACCATACTGCCCCTTAACCATACTGCCCGTAAACCATACTGCCCTTGAACCATATTGCCCGTAAACCATATTGTTCCTCACCATATTATTATATACCTATGACCATATGACCCACACATACTACCTGCTGCTACCCATGACGTATGTATAGCCGTACGTCACACTGTGACATACGGGGTATGTGATCACGTGACTAGCTAAAATTTTGCAATTTTTAGGTATATAATAATACGAAAACGGGCTGACTGTCTTAGTACGTCAAAATACTTGGTAAAATTTTTGATCAGATACATCCCTCTGCCTTTGGCATCAGGATGTATCTGATCAATAATTTAACCGCGTATTTTTGACGTACGAAGATAGTAAGCCAGTTTCCGTATAGTACTCCTCAACCACACTGCCCCTGAACCATATTGCCTCTAAATCACAATGTCCCTCACTATAGTACCCCTATGTGGGGCAGTATAGTTGGGGCCAGTATAGTTCGGGGCAGTAAGATTGAGGGGCAGTATGGGCTAAGGGCAATATGGATTAAGGACAGCATGATGGTAGAGATGCAGTATGGATTAAGGGGAATATCATTGAGAGGCAGAATGGTAGAGGAGGAGTATAGTGTAAGGGCAGTATGGCTGAGAGGCAGTATTGTTGAGGGGCAGTATGGAGGTTGAAGGAAAGTATGGGTGAGGGGTAGTATGGTTGAAGGGCAGTATGGGTGAGGAGCATAAAAAACGCCATGGGTTTAACACTGACTCAATGTATTTGAAGGAGCGTTGAATAAAGTGTTATTTATGCACCGAGGTGAATAAAAAAACTGACCAATCAGGGACCAGATAACGAAAGTAGATCCGGCAGTGTCAACACGCTACTATCATGGATAATTACACAATTTTCTCTGTATATCGGTGAGATGGGGTAGGATAAATACAAAACCAAACTCGAGTTAGCCTTCTCAATGTTTATGCTACTCTGGTCAGGTCTGCTACTCACTACACTCGGCTAACGCCTCGTGTAGTAATACACAACCTGCCCATCGTGGCATAAACATTGACAAGGCTGACTCTCGTTTGGTTTCTACTAAGTATGCATGAGGGGCAGAATGGTTGAGGACCAGTATGGTGGAGGGGCAGTACTGTAGAGGGACAGTATGGTAAAGGGGCAGTATGGTAGAGGGGCAGTATTGTGGAGAGGCAGTATTCAGGAGTGGCAGTATGGTGGAGGGGCAGTATGGTAGAGGGGCAGTATGGTGGAGGGCCAGTATGGTGGAGGGGAAGTATGGTGGATGGACAGTATAGTAGAGGGGCACTATGGTAGAGGGGAAGTATGGTGGAGGGGCAGTTTGGTGGAGAGGCAGTATGGTGAGGGGGGAGTATAGGTTTCACTGGTCAATATACCAATATTTTAATCTCCAGGTGATCAATATAGGTCAAAAATCACCAAAAATCGACAAACCAATGCCTTGGAAAAGCCGTTTTTTTTATAATTAACTAATTTTTTACCATACCAGAGGGTGTTTATTCTAATTTTCCCTAAGATTTTATTGTAGAAATATTATTATCAGCAAAAAATATTCCAAATTAAAAAAAAAAATTACATTAAAGTATAAAAGGGTCTTGCAGCGTGACCGTATCTTGCAGAGTGACCGTTTTGCTATCTATTTTTTAATGAAGATTTAGAGAAATATAATTTTTTTTGGAAAGTGTTTGCAATAATTCATATGAAAGTGTATCTATTGAGGTATAAGGTACTGGAGTTGATTTATCTAAATGATTTTTTTCCTATTGTCCACAGCGATCGTTATATTAGAAATTGCTATAAATCTCATTTCTAAAAGTAAAAAATTCTTATTTTGGTAGGTACGGTATGTAAAATTGAAATTTAGCCATTGAAAAACCCATAAATTCACTAATACCACTTAATTTTCATATAATAAACGATTCAAATTATATAATAATGAAAATTTATTGGTTTGCTATTAGTTATATTAATTTCGGGTGCCCGGTCACGCTGCAAGACCACTTTTTCATATACATATGTTATAAGGTGCACCATGGCCACATTTATAATATTTAACTAATAGTATTTCAGGGAAAGTTGCCCCACCCAGTAGAGATTAGCACCACATGATAATTTTTCACCTCCTCCCCAATTTTTTTCCCCCAAAAAAAGTCCTACTTGCACTGGTTCTATGAGAATGACCCATATGCTGCCCGTGAAACCTGCAGTAAATCCTTTAATCCGATTGCAAGCCATCAGCATTACAGCATAGATCGCCTTTCGAAGGAGAAAAATGTTCTGAGTGCCTTACACGCGCCCTTTTGCCGTCGCTGTTGTTTCTCCTGTTTAACGCCAAGGTTTAACGCCGGGGATCGTGGCAACTCTTCTTAAGCTCACCTTTACGAGTAACTCAATTTGCAGCTGGTGTTGTACACATATGAACAAACACGGCTGTATTGATGAAGGGATTTGGGGGATGCTCATCATCTGACACGAGCTGCTCCAGGCTATGGCCGCATTACCGGCTAGTACCCAGTATAAACACGACTCTGTGAATATTGCACATCTTTGCCCGCCGGGACCTGGCTCCATGAACCCTAAGTTTCCGAAACAGAAGCTATGGGGAAATGGATGATGGGATTGGTGTGTATAACGAGGGAGAGAGGCTGTTTGTCTATCTATACTTTCTATATTTGCTATAGATATCATGTAAGATATCATGTAAAATTGGGTGACTGTCATTCGAAAGGGATAAAGAAAATCGTATGTCAAACTTAGATGGCCATTAATTTGCCAGAGCGTTTTATTATAGTTAGAGATTGAGCTTGATACAAACGAAGGAGGGGAAACTGTCGACTCTTGACTAATCAGTGGCTTGTATTTTTTGGCGGCAATCCTTCCGATTTCTACACCCGAGCAGGCTGTACCGTAAGAGCCCATCTACCCCATGGTTAAGCTATTACACCCGAGTAGTATAAGATTGGTATTTTGCGCATGGCGATTTTGCAACCCTCTGGATATGGATTATACGTTGGTGTCTGTTACTCTCATTGACGTTTGGTGTTAAATGATAATCTGTATGTATTACTTTCTTTGCTAGGATTCATCATCATGTACCATTACGTAAAAACTCAGCTTAGCAGGTCTGTTGTTTGTTTGTGGTTTAGGGTCCCAGGGGACCCTGAGGTTATATGGGGACCATCAACAATTCAAACTTTTCTCCTTCATCGACTAATTTCAGTCAAATTTTTTTCAAAGTTTTCAAATATTATATGGACGATCAAAGATATTTGTCTCTTTCAAGGAACTGATGACATCTTTCTTTGGAATTTTCAGGGTGTTACTATTTTCCAACTACATTCTTCTCTATCCTTGTACCCTTTGACAGTTCAGCGCGATATGCTGAACAGTGATGGCACATTGCATATGCATAATGGAAGATTTCTCCTTTCAGGAGGTATTTGATTGTGAGTCTTGAGTGAACCATTTTCAAAAGGGTCAACTCACCTGTTCATTATGTTCCCCCACCGATTCTCTTCCCATTTACAGTTGAATAAATGGTGTGCAGTTTGTTTATTATTTGCTTGTTCCGGTCAGATTGCCATTTGTTTATAGTAAATTCCCTTATTGGACCTGACATATCCGTGTGTGGAGCTTTCACTGTACCAGCTCAACTTAGTAACTTAAAATCATCGGACTATTTCTGCCACATTTTGGGTATAAAGTTCTATGATCAACCCTGTCACATATCCATGTGCTAAATTCAGTGTTGCATTTGCTTGTAGTGAAGTGTCTGGTTTTAAATTATTTGCTGGTTACTACACTTTGATTACTGCTAGAGACGGCGAGATCTAAAAGGACGCTGAGAGTCGAATGCTTCTCCTTGCCTTCTGATTAGACGTTTGAATAACATTACACCCGATTCCAACAAAATAACGAATAACAATCATTTGGTTTGGTTGTAATCAATAACATCTAAGGACATGCAGAATAAGTTTCTGTGCACGATGTACTATTAGGAAGACAAAACCGTGAAGGCATTCAACGTCCTACAGGCTAGTCGAGGGGCTGTCCGTCAAGGCACTACTACCACTACCTAAATACCTATGATTTATGGCAGTGGCCATCAGTAACACTGATTTAGGTCCTGGTCCTGGAGGGCAGAGCCAAAGCAGTTTGTTAGAAGGTCACCTTCCAGGTCAGTCAGTCCTCACCAGCACTATTAGCACGGGGGTTGATGACAACCTGACATCACGGTACCTAGCTCAACTCCCATCTTACTACCCCCCCCCCCCCTCACCAGTCCCCAACTCTAATGGTTGCCTAGAGTTTTCAATAAGGAAAAACCCCTCCTAAAGGTGAGGAGAAAAATGTCGAGCGGGGTGTGCGTAATGATGTCGCCTACCGTCGTGACGCCGATTCCTTATCTTTTTCCTTTTTTTTATCCAGTATACCTTACATGCCGTGTTACTGATGAAGGGAGGCTGAGCCAGGCTGGTCTAGGAGAGCTGCCAGTCACTGGTATTAGCCTCCTTTGCTAGTCAAAGATTATTTAGGAGACACGAGAAAGCTGCTTCCTTGTCGCGGCGAATTTTAGTGGGTCCCAGGAGTCTGGACCGGCAGCTGGCTAAGTCCATTTGGTTCTGTATAGGTATTATGCATGGTCAATACATCCTGGAACGAACTACAGAATAACTTGACTGTGACATTTTCCCTGTGGATTATAGAGAAAGATAAACACATGATCTTAAGTATTTCAGTATAAACTGTGAGATATTCTCCAGATTTTTATCACCCGACACAGCTGGAGCATTAATTCATTAATTACCAAATCTGGGAAGCTATGTTAAAATACATTTATTTGCTCAAAAGTGATTGAAGATACTAAACTGTCAAATCATACTGCCAAGTTCCTCTTTAAGCACTATATAACGGATCGAATTGGAAAGACGAAATCTACCCGCTCCAAAAGACCATGTTGTTAGGAGGTTATCTCTAAATATATACATGGATAATGAAGGCGTGCTTCAGGTATTACCATTATAGTGGTCAAACTCACGTTTAGGACGGTGACAACATAGACCCTGAGCTCACTGATCCAATACTTGTTAATCACAGCCTCTCCGAGTGCCAGGGTATTAAGGACGATTAAAGCGTTGTTAAACCTGAGCGGTGAAGCCCACAGCGGCCTTCCCAAGCACAATCAGCATTTGGACCCCAGAGAAAGAGGGGCGTCAACCAGCACGCGTCTGCGCAGTCCACTTCCACGTAGGTGATGGCGGGCGGCAGTTAACGGCCCGCCCTGCCACTAGGAGGCGCTCTGAGGCGGGCTAATGTTCACACCAATCTGGTGGCAATTCTTCTCTAATGGGGCCAGGGACCCCAAGCCTCCCTTCTCGTTCGTCCTACCAAAACCCTGTGCCATTTTTCTACCTCCTGTGTCGTTTATTCCTTCACTAAAATATGTATATCACGTACATAAAACGGACTGTATATGTTTTAGTTGTGCGTCAGGGGACAGTGGTGAAGATGTGGAGCTCGCTAGTGCACGATCTAATTTTCGTCTGCTCCGTAAAATAACAATACGTTCCTGACAGCCCCATTTCTTAGATTCGATTTTGCAGTGACTTTGTTCACTGTACCACGTAGATTCTATTTCGTCATGATATGATTCTGGTTCTTGATATGGAAAATACTATGAACACCTATTGAAGCATGTTGCATACCCGGGTTATAACCCGGGTATGTAACATGCTTCAATAGGTGTATTAATACTGCCTTACATTTTCTATCATAAGGGTAGCTTACTTTAAAGGTACATCGGACAATACACGCAGGCGCCACCTAGTGATTTTAAATATTGTCAATCATCAGTCAAAACTGGTTTCTTCGTTTTCATTCTAATTCTAAACGAGTAAATTTAATGTTGTGTCTAGTTTATCCAATTATATCCAAGGAAATATAGGCTGTTTACATTTGCTTGATATACATAAGAAATGTACTGAAAATATGGTTTTCTTCAATTTAAGAAAAACAAGGATGGTGACCTATAGTTTTTAAAACTTAAATATGTAGTGCTATACATCACTATATTCTGTGAAAGTCACGCTTTCAACATCGCTATGGAAGCGATGTCTATGTGGCGAGTTGCTAAACTGAATATAAGGTGAACAAGTGAGAAGCACCTCTAGGGATTCAAAATGAGAGAAATTGAGTAAACACGGCTTTCGACTGAGTGTCTCCTCGGGTATTGGTGAAAATAGTACGTAAAAACACTCGGTCAATGTTTGTTACAGGGCGGTCATTGGTAAAACTTGTCAATGGTAGATATTGACAGAAATGTTTCTGGTCCTGTTAGAGTGCAAAAAACAAGAGAAGGCTAATTGACAGGCTGGTCGTGTGTCGAAATAAAGAGTGGATGCGCATTTGCTGGGGCCACACATGCTATGAAACTTGTAATATTCTAGCTTTATTGACCAGTCGAGACTGTACTCCGTATTTCCCAAAGGGGACTCAGTATTTCCCACCAGGACGGCATGCTTGCTAGAATAACCACTTCCATGAGAAACAATAGGCGACCCCAAGAGCGGGTGTGTATTGTATGTAACTACAGAGTAATAGAACATTCCCAACTGATTCGAACATAGATTAGAGGTGATTCGAAGCTGGGTTGACGTTATCCGGACAAGGATTCCAAGTGATTTGAAAGTAGTCCGGATAGAGTGAATAGAAAAGAAAAAGGGTAACAAAAACCTTTTACATATATAATATATATATATATATTATACATATATGTAAGGCAAGCCAGATGCTAATGCATACGAATGGCATGGTCCGGGGTCTTGAGTCTGCATCCCGTGGTGAATAACGCAGCCTAACATATTCCGCATGTTTAGGTTAAGCTACTGCCTCAGACTGCCAATTCTGAGAGGAATCCCTAAGGAGTCACAAGTTTTATGTCTCTTTGATACCGCTACGAAAAAGTGCCATTATAAGGGCTTATGATAAATAAGAAACTACTTCTCCTTCTCATGTAAACGGTAGCATTCAAGGAAAATCCACCTAACAACAAACTCACAAGAAGCTCCAGAGCAACATAGTTTTCCTATAAAAAACTGACATGTTTGATGGAATTATCATCCAAACGTTAACGAAACTTAGTATAAAAGCATATTATAAACGATAAACTGCATATCGATTTTAATTTTCTGGTGAAGAAATAGAATTGGCAGTTGCCTTGAAGGACTCTATCACAACCTGGAGACATTTCTGGAAGAACCTTACCATTAATACCTTATCCTGTTTAATTCAGTCTTTAGAACTGAAGGGAATAACATCATAAGCAATGATGCTTCATTCATTACAGGAGCTCTTGTACATCATGGTCAGGACGTTCTATATAAATACATGTTTGATACAGCTGAAGTCACACATGCATCAACAAAATAGGAAGCGGCAACTTGTATCTCAGGAGACAAGCCACTGACAGTTCAGTGTTAAATAGTGATAGAGAAGGAGACACTTCAGTCTGACAGGTGGCAAGCTGCCCACGCGTTGCTCTCACTGGGCTGTCCGGACATCTAAACAGTGCCGTGACAACTGTCACGCAGTCTTTATTAGACTATATCCGATCTCTAGTATCTTATCAATACAACTGTGGATACATACTTTGATTATGGGAAGTATGTTATCTTGGCTTAAAATTTGGTCTTCTAGGGGGAAGAAAGCAAACAGAAAACCTTATCCTTAACCCGTCCACTAACCCTGCCCCTAAACCTAGCTGTATTTATTTTCCAAATCTCCGGGTTTCATTCGACTAAAAGTTACCTTGTCAGACATTTCCTTTCCTATGAAACTCTTATCGATTTCGCGGGTCGAGTTCTCCTGACAAGTACGGGTCGAGTTCGTTTCGGGTCGAGATTTCCAGTAACCATATATGACCCGCCAGTATCACCGGACTGTCATTCTATTGGTAGCATAGGCTGCAATATGTTGATGAATAAAGACCCTGTGTTATAACATGAAAAAACGGTGATGCTCGAGGATATATTTCAAGAATAAATCACAATTTGCTATGTATTAGCACGGACTCGGGTGGTCGTCATATTCGGTGGATATCAATATCACCAGTTTTATGAGTGTATTCTTAATTTCTAAATCAGATCAGCGTCCTGCTAGAACTGCTTTCAAATTAAAGCAGTCCAACAGAATGTGTGCTATGATCAAAGGTCTATATTACCAACTTTGTATTCTGGTGGTTGTTTCTGTCGAAAGGGAATTGGTCACAGACATCGGTATGACTGACAAGAGTCCTTGTTATTCGCGAATGGCTCGCGGCTCGAGGCACGAATAGCATCTCATTGAATGAGGTAGTACCACAATGGTAGGTAAACCAGCCAAGTGTACAGCGGAATTGTGTCACTGATTTATGTCCACAATCAGACAAAATACAGGCGAGCAGAGCAGACGGGCGTTAACTTAATTAGCGCCGCTAAAGGGTACCGTGTGGGGTCTGTCTGTGAGAGTTGGTGGGCGGAGAACGGCAGACACTAAACAGAGCGGGGTTGATGGGTAGATGGGGATGCTCACTGGGGTACTTCAATTGACAGCATAACAGTACAACGTCAGAGCAATGACAGTTTGCGACCACCCAACTATACAACACCATATATACATTGACAGCTCCGCTTAACGGCCCTACAGTTGTCTACCACCAGTCATGTGGTGTAGGAGGGGAAGGGGGAATATTAGGCGTAACCACACACATAAAAAGAGACGGACTATCCATCATCATTGCAAACCACAAACCGCAGGTCGGCCTAGATAGGATGAAGCGCTTACTTTACCTTTCAATGTGGGATGGTGAAGTGAAACTGGCTGTGAATATTGATATCATTTCTTGAAATGCTTTGTCTAATGATTTTGAATTTCTCTTTCGCAGTTTATTGATATGCATTTCTGTATAGTAGGTCATAGGGAACCTATACTACTGACGCGCCCGATAAAGGTGTTATGAGTAAACAAGCTTCATCTGTACACATGTTTTATGAAGGATTATTCGGATGGTGAGCCTCACCCACGCAGGCAATCTTATGGAGTGGCATATGGGGACCCATCCATCCAATAGCAATTTTCTCCCTATCTAAGGATATACTCCAACCGCCCATCAACGTACTGCAAGCACCCAGTGTGAAAATATCATTAGGTCAGACAGTATGTTAAATACACAATAATGACTGATTTTGCGTGTGAGTGGCCGTAATCTCCAAATAGTTGACGCGTAGTAATATCCGAGCGAAAACTAGGATATTACGCCGTCAACTACGAGGAGATTACAGCAACTCGTACACAAATATAGTCGTGATTGTATCTATTATTCACCTACACGATTAATAACAAGTATATCGCAATAAAAGGTTTATTGCAAGACATATACTTTCAGATCATATCATAACACTACAGCATGGTGATAAATCGGTGTATATTTACACCAGTTTATAGTTCCCTATTTGTCCATGTTTCTAGCATGCAAATCCTTTTATGACAGTGAGTCCTGATGGTAAATGAGACTATCATAACTGATTCTGGGCAACTGATATTGAATGCATATTGAATAAACTTATTTTGAAGTACATAATGACTTGACCTCATTTTAGCTGGGACTTATTTCTCCAGAATAGCCTACAGGAGATTCTGACATGCAAGAATCTCCGGGAAGCTGATTCCAGGAGCTCTATACATTAACTATATATAGAGACTTCGTAATAGATGAATGATAAAATACCATACTCTATCTATTCACGAGAGGTGCCCACTGTTATCAATCTCCGTGCATGTTCCATGTACCTAGTAAAGGAAATCGTTTTGCTTTTAATTGGTTACAGCCTCTTAGAGTGGGCACACACATGGTTTATCCATCAATAGACATGACTTGCACGTCTGACACATGGAGTTGATTGTCATCTGGGTGGGATTTTCAAAACCTGCTAAATTACCAAATCAGGGTTATTTAAGGCTGATATTTTATAAACGTATCTCATCGATGTAAAAGTGGCATTTTCTGGTGCATCTTTTCATAGTCTTTCATTCCAACATAGGGTTTTGTATAGCTCTGAGGAATATTTCCTTCCAAAAATCAACAAAAACAGTGTTTTTCATGATTTTCAGTTTTTTTTCAAAGTCTATGAGGCACAATATTGAGCCCATTGTTTTTATCAACGTTTTTAAAGCATATGTCATGAGAAGTGTAGACAACATAGTTTGAAAATTGGTAAAAGTTTGAAAAAAAATCAAAATGGTCAAAAATATCCAGGACCTTTAAATTTTCCAACAGAGAGACTTATAGAGCATGTTGTCTGACACCCCAATTTTGAGAGGATAATACTAATGAGAAATGAAATGAGAAATTAGTTTTCCTTTATTGTGAGATGTTGACCAATATCTCCATTGTGATACCTGAAAGTTTCAATACAATGGGATTATCCATTCTGATATTAAAACATTGTGATTCCATGATGATATTTTTCCAGAAAATGGGCTGTTGGACAACACACCTGTTAAAAGATGTGTAGAATAAATAATAATCATAATAGAATAACAAATACCCCTGTATATGTTAAGTATTCCTACCACTTATAAATACCCAGTTTGCTTTTTTCCTAAATAAAAAAATGTACCTCTTGTGGTTAAAAAACTGAAGATGTGTTGTCCGACACCTGGGGTGTCGGACAACACGCTCAGATATAAGTCATGAATTTGGGGTTGTTTCTTATCAATAATTGAGTGGTTTGCTTTGAAAAACGAAGATTTCTATCATTTTATTAGTAATATAAAGGATTATAGATACAAATATTATTTTGTCTATTGTTCTGAGTGATTTAAAAACGTGTTGTCCGACACCCCTCGTGTTGTCCGACACCCCTGTGTGGCCCAACACCCAAATATGCTCATAGCTTTTGTTTCATGTCTAATATGTGATAGAGGTGTTTTGGGTCAAATATAACATATGCCACCATATAATATCAGTTTTTCTCAAATTATAATCTTTTATAACGTTTCTTGAAATTTCAAATATTTTAGGGTGTTGGACAACATGCAGTATTATACACAATTTCAAAAGGCTCTCAAATCTGAACCATTTGTCTGATTTTGTTGGAATAATGTTTTTCTGGAAGGCACTTGGTAGGAGACTAATATGAAATATAAAAGGAAGTATTATTCTAAAATTATTTTTTGAGTGTCTGATCCCAGGAAGAAAGCGTAATATAGCAGGTTTCAAAAATCCGACCCATCTATGTGAGGCCTCTTTACATTAGTGGTCCATAGCTCTTGAGATATTCTAGCTTGAGATCTCTTCCTACAAGGAGTTTCCTTTGGAACAGAGGTCAATGTTACTGGTGTTCAGTCTTTGGGATATTACCTTATGCAGGGGCAGTTGATACTAATCCGACACTTAGAAGGACAGACAGTGTCAGATAGATGGATAACTTAGCTAGGAGGAACATTTGAGATGACAGCCCACTTGGCCTAACATGGGGTGGGTCTATAGATTCGAAAGTACCCATGACGTGGGTCTATTGATATGACAGGACCCTGTAACCACCTCTTGGCATCTAACACTCACCAGTGTCAACCCCTCGTGGTCCCCCGTCGCTCGCTGGACGCAGGGAGCCTGCGAGAGCTGAGGTGGCATGTTGGTCTCTGAACATTGTACTATTCCGGCCGTCGGCTCCAATCACTGTCCGCATACTGGTATGGTCCGCCTGCTTTATCTCTGCTAATATTCTGGGACAATAAATCTTGAGCTGGTTATAAACATCGCTACGTGGCTACATGACAGGACATTCCTCTCTCCTCTCGTCGCCCTGGTTGGTTTCTTCAAGTGAGTCCCTTTTATGTAACACGCGCGTAACGAGCGGGTCACTTAAAGTACAAGCCCGCGATATCCAGTAATCAGTCCACTATATGTCAGGATATGTCGGTGGTCGTTCTACCAGGAGACTACAGAGGTAGAGTACTTAACATTCACGGACTTCATTCAATTCCCTACTCTATTCATATTTTAATACTGGCTGCATTTACAGTAATAACAGAACTGCATAAATATAAGTTTTAAATTGATAACCATTACAACAACAAAGTCTATTTAGAAATACAATGCGGTACATGCATTTACATTTACATATTTTACGAAATCGTAAAATAAATGGTATAATATATCTAGTTAATCCAGTGCCGTACGCAAAATATATGGTTTAGAGAAAAGCGGTAAGAAACTACTGAAAGTAGGTGTATGGGTATATAATAATGTAAGATACACTGTATCATGGTGAGATGGATTAACCGAGGTTACAGGTGTTGCCTTTCAGCGCCACCTTGCGGTGTGTTGTCTAGTTAGGCTGCCGCTCGGACAAAAACAGCTGAGTCGGGCCTCACACCTATAGTGAGGCATTGCAATCACTTCTAGAGTTCGAACGCTGGAAGTCATTGCAAGACTTGTTTTTTGAAAGATACATCAACTGGAATCGACTGAGATATTCTGGTCTGTCTAAACTTTGGCATTGATAATTGTCTCAAATTTCCCCAAAGATAAAGATATGATGGCCAAGCCTGCCAATGTGTTATTGTGCAGATACCAGTGGTGTTCCTGTGTTATCTGAATCATATCTGAAGTATTACTTGGTCAATATTCATGCGTAACCCACCAACTTTGAGTTCCAATACCATAGAATACGATGCACTTTCTCTGGAAATAAACTAAGCAGGTATTATTAATGTATTACGCTAATACACCCAATCATCCAATGCTAAAGAATATGTTTTTTTCCAAATGTTTTTTTTTGCTGCAGGCCCTCTACAACCTCTACAAATATAATATGGCAACTATCCAACCCATAGAGGAAGCTCTGTCATTCTCAGCGAAGCTCTCAGCCATGGTGGGGACCAAGGATCCAGTAGTGGATTAGCAGGCGTCAGCTACTCTCCACATCCAAGCATAGCCCTCAGCAACGTTGGCTAGATCTGTTCGGAGAGTGACGGCTGCCAAGCAAACATGGGGACGAGTTGAAGGTCGTGTGTTTGCGCAGAGCGTTGCATGGTGGTACTCAAGACGGGCTGACACAGACGTAAGTACCGGCGGCCAGTGGCTGCCCGCCATGCCCGCCAGGCGTCCTTAGGACGTACGGGAAGCCTCAGCCTCAAGTCCCAAGACATCAGTGTGACAGACTGGACAATCACAATGTTACTGGCCTATGTCAGCCTGGATTGTTGTACTACCTCATGTATACTATTGTTTTAGAACAATGGGATATAGCAACCACAGTTCACAACCATGACATACCACTACTGCTACATTATCCATGCGTGACACATGGGAATGCAGTGAACCAAGCAGACTTTAAGTTAGAGACACTGCAATGAAATGAAATATTGGGTTGGGATCACGGTTTCGTCTGGCTCTTCTGGCCCTTTAGTGTTTGACTAATTCAAGGCATATAACGTTGTCATGAGAACAGTTTGTATTGGCCCCAAGAAAATAAAATCCAAAACAAAGATAGTGCAACCACCACTTTTTAAGCCATAGTTTGCAAAGCCATGGTAAAGCGGGCCTAAAGACTGGGGGTAGGGTTTGCCAGGCGCCTGGAAACTTAAGAAATACATGTAGTTCTCTTTTTTGAACAACCAAATAGATTAGAATTTTGGAGTAAAGAAATTCCTGAATAGCGTTGGAATTAATAACGTAGGAATCCAAGGGGAAATTCAAGTCGGGCAACTCTCAAAGGCCTCTTTGATAGACAATGGTGGTTCAGACCCTATATTTACATGGTTTACAGAGTCCATCTGAAATATATGCAACGACTCTGTTGGTAGATAGTACCCATCAGAACGGATGGTACCGAACGGAGGACGGCCCACGCTCTACATCCCCTTTGATTAATGCTCTCTGCCGTCCGCTTTTTGGTAATATCAAATCCGCTGCAATTTGAACATAAAACCCTTACCGCAGTGCTCACACCAACCTAAACCACAATGAAATGATGACTGGGTACTGCGAATGAATCTTAAAGTTGTTTAATAAATGTATGAAAACCGTGAATTATGCGTATCTTTAGACTACTTTCAGCTTGTTTGGTTGGGGGAAGGGAACAGAAAAAAAGGGCATACTACAGAGCGGGTATAGGGCATCTTTCGCGAGCATACCTGAAGAAATCGCAAGATGTTAATAGAGATGGGGTCGGTGGTGGAGCTGGAAATAAAAGTCTAAGCCGTGCTGCTATATCGTCTTATCATCCAACTGATACAAAGTGTCTATAGAAAACACATAGGAAGTGTGTATGGACATACCCGGCGAATACGGATATACATGTATGTTGTATGCTCCGGGCAGCGCGTGTGGAAAAATAGTGCGTACGGATAAATAGTGCATAACCTACACCCCATGCTGTATTTGAACACGTACGTCACTTGGTGACATACGTCACTTCCTACATCCACAGCCAATGAAAATCAATATTACAGCAGCCCGTGCAACTTTCTAAGTTAGAAATTTCATAAACAATGGACGCATTCACTGATGCCATTATGCCTTTGTGGATCAAAAAGCCCTCAGCCGCCCGCTTCTTTGTGGGCAGTCACAGAGCTCTTATTCAATACTTTCCCACTAAGCTAGTTTCTATATATAACGCTTCTTGTCTTCCATGCTCATTCCATAGATATATATAAACGTTGCAGTTGTTCTGGGGTGAAAAACCATAAATACAAATAAACCAATTCTAAATAGTAATGTATGGAATGAGTTATGGCTAATAATGTTGAGGGTTTAACGAGGGTACAACAGCCACATCTTATCAGCATGTGATCAAATTTAGTTGATGGAGTTACAAGAAAGCAAAAGGGGATGGGGTTAGCCTAAGGTAGGAGATGGGCGGGGATACAGCTTACCCTCTGCTGCTGAGTCCAACAATTGGGACACGATACAGGATGGTAGGATTGCGTGCTGCCATCAATGAACCACATACAAGGGCTCATCTGTGGCGTGTTCATGCGTCGCATGACATGGTTTATATTAGAACTCCCCAGAGAGCACGTGCGTAGGCTAGGGAAACGGCAGCCGTGTCTATATGCCATCTATAAAATGTGTTCAACCTTCGTATGAATTGTTTTCATTGTGAAGTAGGGCCGAGCTGGGACTGCCGTGCATTTAAGCAATAGTTATTGTCGGCAGTATTCGCTATTGAACTATCGCATTTTTGGGAGATACAGAGTTCGATGGTCATATTAGCCCTTTCATTTTTATTACGGGAATGGAAAATGGTTGAAGATACAACAATGGCCAGTTCTCCTTAATCCCATAATAAAATACATGAACGTAAACAAGCTGTAAACGATGCTTATACTAAAAAAAGAGTTGAGAGAGAATCATTGGTCAACAAACCGCCTTGCATTTCCAAAGCCTACATCAAAAGAACCTCTTTTGATCCAATGGGCCTATTGTGTATAACGTACGAACAAATCATACGATTAATTAATTGACTCAGATCAACGGGCAATATCTGGCTTCTAAAAAGAGCATCAACCTAAAGTACAAGCGAGTTAAGAAGTACCCCTGTAACAAGGCTAAGAGTAATATGATATCTATGATGAGACGACCAAGGCAGAGTACGTGCGAAGTCAGCCACAAACAGTTGGTAGGCGGTGCGTTCTACAAGGGCCTGTCAATACCAGGCAGACGACATTTTCTGTGGTTGAGGCACGGCTGGTCTATAAGAGCACTTTATCTCTGTGGCAGTGGCAGCGGCCACTCCAATAAGCCATGCATTACACACTCCCAGCATATATGAGATGCCCGATGGAGGAGTTCTATATAGCAATTCTTACCCAAACATATCTCTCTCCGAACACTCATACTGCACATAATTGGGCTATTTATGAAGATTCTGTGGATATTGTGGCTGGAACCCCGTTGATGTTGTAATCATAACACTGCTGATCCTCACTGCTAAAGCAGTTATGGTGTCCCTGATATTGAGCAGCCCACACACAACGCATACTTTGATTTGTGAGGGATGGAAAGGCGGACATGGTATCAGCCTGCTTTCGTGCGACCTCTCTGCAACGAAGACTGCCAGTCAGTAGTGTATTATTCACCTCATGCTACTCTAATAATTGAAGGAGTCCCTATAGACATGCAATTATTACAGGGGCCCTATGAACAAACAGATGAATAATTTGATATACATTAATTTCGTTAGGATCCTTAATACTTTTAAACGGGATAAACACTACCTAATCATAAACCTTTTACAATGGTGTAGAGAATTAAGGCCTTCTTGACCATCATGAATGTTTGCATGGTATAAAAACAAATGAATAAGATACATTGTCCTTAACTTTAAATACAATGGGGCCACAAGGTAGTCCTTTGATATCGTGCCATAACTGTCTTTAATCATGATAATAGAAACATACAACCATAATGTGCTTGAGACCTCAGTCACCTATAAAGGATTATACATAGTCCAATGGTATCACAAGAGATGTGTTAAAACTGCTCTACAATTCACAGTAGTCACTACGTGCTATATTCTACTAAATGTTCCTTGCAATTGCCGAGTATAATATCCTCCCAGATGCCATAAGGATGTACAATAAATACACATTTTAAAGTATAACCGCTCGCGCAGCTCATTGGTAAATTCTTAACACATCTTATGTACGATGTCTACGGTTTTCTGACTACCGATTGTAAGAACGACATAACTATAGCCTCGATTCTAGCCATCCCACCTATTGATCAGTGCATAAAGCGGGGATCAATACACAAAACAACACCCCAGAGCCTGTTCGGTACATTGCCGGTCCCTCGAACCAGTGAACTGAATAGTTAATGCAGGCGGTCTCTTTAGCGTTCCTCTATAAAAAGTTCCATGTACTATAATATCACGTACAACCTTTGATAAGGTATAAACTGTACTATCTATCAATTTGATGTCAAAATGCACAGGAAATCTCATCTAGTGCCCCACTTTGATATAGAGGGAAACCAGAAATCCGAAGTATAAACCGTTTCCTATATGTATCAAACGGCAGATTGAGGTGTGATAAAAGGAATCCTACTAATTGCTCTTTAGATGGTACCAGTTGATACTCCTTGCCATAACCCTTGGTACATTACTAGAACACGTTTTCCTTTGAGGGTCATGTATAGGTTCATTGGACGATATGAAAAACAAAGAACGCCACGGCTAAGCCTTTTCGTTAGGTCTTTACATATTTGAATTTGCAACGGCATAAAACTCCCTCAATGAACCCAAAACGAATTTAACATCGGTCTGTGAAGAAATACTGCACTACAGGTTAGTTTTACCCATGCAGTTTTACGAGGTGTCTCTTTCGCTAATGGAAAAAGCTCAGGCTTAGGCTTTGTCCCTCCACGGTGGTGAGGTCCTCTCATGACTTGCCATGACCATGAGATCGTTGGTTAGTCCAGCCTGCCACCTGTATGCCGGTCACGCTTCTCACACAAGCGGCGGCCAGCTCAGGTTACCTTGCTCCATTCTTGGTAGATAGTGTAAGGCTACTCGCCCCAGAACACACGGCCTTCAGATACGCGCTACTCAACGGGCATCAAGACAATGGTATAGGCCAGATGATAAATAGGCACGGGACCCCCACCTATAGGTATGCCCTATTATACCACATTTGAGATACGACCAGGAAGCTATGACGGACATTTTGGGGCTAGAGTGGTTGAATGAAGCAATACAAATTCATGAGCAATGATCCAGAAACCCGTAGGGGCTGCATCTAAGTTTTGATTAAGAAGGTACATGCTTCCCCTGTGACCGTTAACGCTGGTGATAAAGAACAATATTTTGTTATTTGCTTTCAGTGAGATGGTAACATGGAACTCCAAGCCGGAAGGGGTTTTTCTGGCTTGTAGTAAATAGATACATGTAATAGACATTCCATTGGATCAACACTTAAGCATACATTTCTCCATGTTACAGATAGCACCATAAAAAATGGATATGGCAAATTACAAACACTGATTATAATCTACTAATTGAATCAACATATTGCTTTGCTAAAGTAAAGATCTTATGAATAATGATCTGACTGAAAGGTCCAAATCTCATGATATTTTCTTAACAGTGAATATGATACTCTTCATGTTGACTTAGTCAATGACTAAGCAGAGCTCGCTCAAACGTAATTACAATTCAAAAACCACTCTCAGTGCATCGTCTCGTGCAGCATGGCTTTCTTTCCACAGAGACAACTGCCTCTGGAATGCCATGGCGAAGCATTTAAGGCTTTATTCGCCATTCTCTAATTTCTATTCACCAAGTCATGCCTGAGTAATAGGCTCTCTTCCATATACTTCTTACATTAGCGGTTCCATTTAGAAACCACATACTGGCATGCCTGTTCCTGAGAAGCGATGTCATTAGCTGTGATTTCCAGTTTCTCTCTGAGCAGTGTAGCGTATATGTTCAATGTGGAAAATATGTGGGGAGTGGTAAGAAACAGACTGATGTGGTCCTAACCCAAACCAGGAAATGAGTAAATTTCTTTGCATCATTCTTTTCGTTTTCAATTGTAACTTAAACAAGGACTTTAGAATAATTTGGATAATAATGAATATAAATCATATGCGGTAATATGTACTCAACTGCACATTTATGTTATTGCGAGGGTTCTCTGGCCTTTCCTTCCCACTTTCTCCCGGGTCAACGTCAGGGATGGAGGCGGATTACACGGAAGGGCATTTCACGTTGAAGCAAAAGCTTAAACAGTTTACTTCGCCAGATGATTCGCATGGAGTAGGCTCATATTACCATTGGGTCCAGCCAACTTCTATTTGATTCAGCTACTTGCATGGCTGACATTGGCACAATGCCCACTTCCCTACAGACTATATTTACAGAGGCCTTACTCGGTTTCATCGTTCCTTTTCTTGCCAACAAAATATGCATTTGTGTTGACATTTCTCTTTGAACATTAACAACAGTAAATAATACAGAAGCTGAGTAGTTCTAGGTGTCTATATGAATCTTCGCACGGGGTTTTGGGCAGGCGCAAACTTGTCTTAAAATGAGAATAGCTACAAAGATTCAAATGTTATTTTGAAGAATTTTCGGCCACTTGACCTTTAGAAAATCAAATACGTATAAACACTATCTCAAAATTTCTTATTTAACCCCTTTAGTGGGTATGAATGCCCTGGACAATATAATCGGTGACCGAATTTATAAACAAGCAGGAACTGATATAGCATTAGCGGAGGAAAATCATGTTGTTGATCTAGGAATTATAGTGAGAGAAACATTAGATAGTCACGTCACATTTGTTTTGTAGATGCCCGTGTGGCGTTGCCAAGTCTGAGAGCACCGCCGCAAGCTCAGGACCATAAATACCGATCTCTTGGTGAACATCCACACACGTCAATATTCCATAGTGGATAAGGGAAAAAAACAACCACCTTCAAAACAACCATTCAATACATCCATTCACTACTCTGAGACTTCGTTATTTCAGTCGGTTAGATTCTAAATATATTCCTATTTACTCTGGCGACCAGCTTCTTTCTACAGCGTTCAGGAACCCAGTCACTTAGGTGTTTCAATACAAGATCTACGTATATCATTTTCATATAATTACATATTTATATCGTGATCCATCCTCTGTTATAAATGCCTGGTATAGTTACAGACACAATAACTAAATATCACACATACACTATTCAAAAATGAAATGCTACTAATCTCATCTTGAATCTAACCCTTTAAATATAAAACACTGACACTTTACATTCTAACGTAAAACAAGAACTAGCCCGAGACTCCTCCCACTGCCAGGCCCGTCTTGACATAGCCTGTCCTTGGCCAATACATATCCCACATAGTCCTTTGCTAATGGTATCCTACTTACGAATTAGCTTCGTCCGTTCGGTCTCTACCCGTAAAAGTAACCCAGTGCTTCTCCTATGGCCAGTCGCATCCCTAGCCTTTTCACCTAATACACCTACGGTAGAAACCAAGTGCATGGGTTTCGTGATGTCCGTACAATAGTTCATCTAACCACGAGAATATTGTTTATCCAACACCTATATACGGGTAAGCATCAACCGGTAAGAAACTCTATCTCAGCTTTACTCCAAGGCTGCTCTCAGTCCAGTCCACTAACCTTATATACTCCAGCATCACGCAACGCCAATTATCAGCCATGCCAGAAATTCATTGTAACCAGATATCTACCAGTCCGCAACTTTAGTATTATTAAATACCTATGTACAAATGTCTACAAATACTGCCCGCTGCTAGAGGTGCAGTAATAATAATATTCTTGAATGCTGTGACAGCAGGCCGTATGGATCAAACTTAAATGCTTAAGTGCTAAAAATAACCTTTAATAAACGAGGTATAGGATAATAAGCAAACATCCCTACTGTGGACGAACGGTTTTGGTTCTCTGTCCGTCATCGATTTCATATGGCCTTCCGTTTATGATGTCAGGCCGTATGGAATCGATGACTGACAGAGAACGAAAACCGTTTCGTCCACAGTGAAGCCGTTTCCTAATATTACGAGTATATTTTCCCCAGTTTTATTGACCAATTCAAGGAATTTCATGAAGAAACCTATGATTCTGGTCTCTTTAATGGTGGGATTTTGCTTAAATACTAATGTTAAGATCTTGCTGTGACGGACTTAGATATTTTCTGTGGAACACCTATTCTGGAATCACGGAATAACTATATTGTATATATGTATGAGAGACCAGTAAGGAGTAATTCAATAACGGAGGAACCAAGTACGAGGTCACAATGCCAGCCTATGTTCAAGACTAGTCACTATAGAAAAAATGTGCTACATCAAAGACAGAGCTTTGGGACTGGATTGGCAAAAGCAAATAAGAAGCCTGTGCAGTATTTATAGTTTAAGGGCATTTAAGGAATTACCTTTCTAACTAGTATGAGTTGGAAGTTTAATGAGTAGGTAATATTTACTTTCATTTCTCTCTTCTTACTCATATACTCAATATCGTCTTCAACCAAACTCAGAATTGGGAAATCGCTGTACATATTCACCTTAAGACTTTTATATCACGCTTGCTTAAAAATATTTTATCATAGAATATAGAGTGATATAAAAACTATAAAATAAAGGCATAAAGCTGTATTAGATCAGTTACTACTCAGAATGATTATATTTACCTGGTTTTGAAGAGGCGTTGTAATTTAGCAGTTGCTGTTGTATTGATAATTAATGTAGTTCTCACTAATCCTTCTACACTAACTGAACCTGCTCAGATGCTGCTTATTGATCAAGTATACCTGCTGCTTCATTATATGTACACAAAAGCATGAGCAGCTCATCGCACTGGAGGTCTGTCAAATCGTGCTGTGTTACAATTATCCAGTTATGATTCAACTTCTTCTGACAGTCCATAGTTCTGTCACCATGGTGGTCGTCAGCGGGTGAGCGTTGAGCGTGGTCAACTTTCGACGGAGAGAACCTCGGGTCCACCCATCGGCACCCCAGCCTCCTGTCACCGCCGCCCCGCCGACGCCCGCCGGGGAGAACTCCAGACCTCTGGG
The DNA here is from genome assembly GCA_950022655.1 of Alentia gelatinosa. Taxonomy (NCBI): domain Eukaryota; kingdom Metazoa; phylum Annelida; class Polychaeta; order Phyllodocida; family Polynoidae; genus Alentia; species Alentia gelatinosa. The sequence goes on from OX465580.1 coordinate 73,097,891, forward strand.
GCGCGAGCCGTCGGCCCGTACATCATCATACTACCGTAGAGTCCCCCGAGCAGATACCGGCCGGGTATGGTAGTAACTACTCCCGGCTCTGTGTGAGGTAAGGTAGCGTTCCTTATGTACAGTATCAATCAGTCTCTCTGTTTTTCTCTCCCACCGAGTAGCTTGTCTTAGCAGTTTCCCCCGACAGAAAGGCAAGTTCTCTCCCGATGTATTCTACCAGACGTGCGGTCACAACTCGGAGCGTGCGTGCAAGTGACCTTCTACAGAGAGGGACGAACCCCTTCTCATTGCCCGCTGCGTGAGATAGTTGGTGCTGGGAGAGGTGTGTGTGCTAAGACAGGCGCCGTACTACACCAGTCCTGTCTGCATGCAAACCTCCTCAGCAGAGTGGTGGAGCAGCTGAAGGTGCAGCTCCGAGCAGCTCCCACTTAATGGTCAGCCTGGTACAATGTCAGCGAACCAGCCATAGACAGAACACTCCTGTGGTAACAGTCTTCCTCTTGTGCCTCCCCTTACGATTCCTCCTGCTCCTCCTCCCCGACTCCCTCCCCCTCCAGCGAGTTTTCCTGCGACACAGCCCGGCCAGCTGATACAGCGGCGTCCTACCATCAACACCACCAGCACCGCCACCTCCTGGGCCCGTACCAGCGGCAGCAGCACTCGGTCAATGCCCGCCCTGTCCCTCCTGCTCCGGTACCGCCGCCACTGCTGGTGAGGAGAAGGAGGTGGAGGCGGAGGCGGAGGAGGAGACATGGGGGGAGGTGGTGATGAGGAGGGGGGGGGGGGGGGGCTGAGCTCCTCCTTCCCTAGACACTAGGCCTACTACTACTGGTTGCACACTTTGGTCCTGTATTCGTAAACCTGCTGTCGCTCGCTCTCATACTCATGAATAGTCTCTCTTGTCCGCACCACGCATAGCGCTGTTGAGGAGGCTGTTCCTAAGCAGTGTCTGTCTATCGATTTGGATGTCAGAGTTTGGTTTCAATATACCATAAAGGGATGAACATAGATAAAACGTGAACGTGGGAGACAGCAAAGCTATATGTACGCTGACTCTAAGATACCTATATTGGTATCGTTTTCTTTAGCTCTACCAACTGCATCGTGAAATCCTCTCAGACTTTATCAATCAATATAAAAGTCAGAAAAAGAAATAACAAGTACAAGGGATCTGAACCTTGTGGATCTCCTTGGTGAACTGCCCCGCTGACCTGTGACTGCTGCCCATGCTGAGTGTCCCGGTTCATGCCCCCATCCCATGCTATACAAGACCTACCTTGCCTGACCAGGCTCACTCACCTTCACCTACCTTGCTCTGGGGCCGCTTTTTTATGTGAATTAGAAGCTTGTTTATGTCTTGTATATTGTTGGTGTTTGTTGTGTCCATGTCTTGTCTGGTCTGGTTACATCAAATGCCACTCACCTAGATGACCTCCAAATGAGTATACAATTGTACTATTATATATGTAATGATAATGAACCGGGTAATCTGAAATAGTTTACTAAAGCTGATAAGTACTGTAAGCCTTTCGGGGTATATCACTTGGTACTGGTATGGATATTGAGAAACCATTGTTTTTTTGTCAACATATGGGACGAATATGTTGGAAAAAAACATATCTATATTTGTGAAATGTATTTCGTCTGAAAATAAAATCTTTTCATAAAAAAAGAAAAAAAAAGTAGTAAGCTTACCATGTCTTATTACTGTCTGAATAAAGATTAAAAGTATAGCAGGTAGACGAGGCGTAGCAAGGTTTTACTCTTCTTCACCCAACGCTTTGCGACCACGGAATAGAGAGAAGCGGGAAATTGACACGCGGACAACGCCGCTGTCAGTCAGCATACCCCGAAATGCGGCGTTTTGATTGGTCGAGAGCTGTTTATGTTGATTTTCAGGTCTCCCGTCGGTGAATAGAACCGTGCGGCGTGCGAGTGCTTCGACCCGACCGTCGCTGGTTGGTTCTATGGGGGGCCAGATGTTTCACAACTGGAAAAAGATCACTATCATCAAGAGATCTTATACCGGGAGAGATTCCAATCCCAGTGGCAGGTTTTTTCATGCTGCCATCCCCATTCCAATCTGTCGCCATCCTGTCTTTTGGCACTACATGGTATTTCATACCATATAGTGTATATCTCCGCATGTAGCGAGGATATTTATTCTCGTGGTTTCGACTACTAACCAGTCTCATCAGGCAAGGTGCGGTAGGTGTTCTTCTGTGGTCTTTCTGCTAGAATTTCATTCTAGCAGCGGAGTATGAAGTTCCATTATTTTTCCTAAATTCAAGAAAAAATAGTCGATTCGTTCTCTCTATTATTTCTGTCGTTCTAATCTTCACTTTCTTCAGGGTTATGGGGGGGATCATTTTGGCGTAATTTTTTTCGTTCCGTTAGTCCCAAATGGGGCTTTGGTTGGAAAAAAATTTTTTGACGTGGCATTAGACCCTGAAGTGATCGTGTTTGTGATGATTAGCCGTATCTATTGTCGAGCGTGTTGAGGCCCTCTGGCGCGTGGGTTTTTAGTCTGTGGATCCAGTTAAAATTTTTTTCCAACCAAAGCCCCATTTGGGACTAACGGAACGAAAAAAAATTACGCCAAAAAGATTAAAAGTATTCTTCTGTCTTCACAAGCCAGAGTTTGATCAACCTAAAGGCCAAGGGACACTGAGCTACCGACACACTCCAAAGAGCGCTTCAACATACACCGACACTCTTTGACATCGAATTTTTTAACTTTTCCCGAGACAGCGATAATGCCGTAATTTATGCCTGGAAACCACTGAATTCAGACCTCCCGATGCACCCAGACACTCATTCAATCCAATTTAATTGTGCGTCGTAGAGCGTGTCGTTAGGTGCGTCGGTGTAAATCGAAAGCCCGGTGGGTTCGGCCTTTTAGTGTCGCACTCTGACACACTACCACACAAAATCTTTTCAACCTTCAGACAAGGCTACGAGGCGGGAACTTCGAATGATTGCTATGTCGTCGCCGTGTCGGGGGGCGTCGCAAGCAGTGGACGAGGACAGCATTAATGTATCTAAGTAAGTATATATGTGTGTGAACCCGTATGTATGTATACATTTGTCATTATTTATTACCCACCTATTACAAAGTGTCCATAGAGACCACATAAGGAGTGTGTATGGACATACCTGGCCCATACGGATATATTGTATGTTCCGGGGGTGCATATGGAAAAACAATGCATACGGAAAAATAGCGCATAACTAAAACGAACTGATATCAACATGTCACTTGTCCAGAAAAGGTGGATGATAAATACAATATAGACTGGTTTCAGATAAAGGTGGTCGTATACTTCTTTGAATTGACTCGCATACGCTCAGATATTACAGCGCGCCAACTCCTCGGAGCATACGAGCGCTTTTATCTGAAAACAATGTATGTACGCACGCACTTATACAGAACATTGAGGTTGTGAAGCAAGGTATCTTCATGGTCTGAATGCCGCTTCATGATTCTTAAAACAGAATGAACAACGAGTAGGGACTAACTCCAGAGAGAATACCAGGCGGCACGCCCCGCGAGCTGGTCTCGCCCTAACAGAGGGGTGGGCACCAGTACATGCGGTGACCATGTGCACAGCCTGTTCGGCGCCCGGCCAGCTTTCACCGGTGCTGCCGCCAGTCACATCTCGGCCAGTTGAACCAACACCATCCACAACCACAACCAGGCCCCGACCATTTACCTGTACGCCCGCCGCTCCCCACTGAACAGCCGTACAGCCAGAGACTCGCCCCCACCCCTCCCAATCTCCCAGCAGTCAAAGCCGGTATCAATTTATGCATTTTGGCGCTCCAACCCTGGTCCACGTCACGCCCGCCTCCCCGTACTCTCCACCCCTGCCGGATATCCTGGATGTGATAGAAATCTAATACAGAATAAGTAACGTAGGCGTGGTTTGGTATCACTACCACTGTACTACTGTGACTGCACTCGGATAGCCAGGGCAGTACTGCCATTCACACTGACACCCGTTTCTCACAGATGGTGCCTCATACAGACCGAGGATTAGACTGGTTTTAGTCCCTGTATGCCCCTCCACACTGTGACCCTCAAACAGTCACACTGCAACATACTTTATCCTGATTTCGTTTAATCAATTAACGAATGTTCATAATCAAAGACTTCAGCAAGTCTAACCCAGGAACTGCGAAATACAGAGAACTGAAAGGGTTGTAACTCTATCAATGGATCATAGGGTGTAGAGCAATGTGTTAGCTGTGGCAGTAGCCATGCGCCGTACAACTCAACATCTAGAAATGCTTAACCATGTAGGCAATGGTATTCATACAGAAGGTGTTTGTAGCACATGTACTTAAAACGTCACACCATAGCGAAAGTTAGAAAGGTAGGTATATGTATACAAAGCTTTTTTGGCAGTCTACTCCGAATATCAAAATCCTGTTTCACGGGTAAATTAGACCTTTTTTGCATGAATTTGCAGCGATTCTGATATTCATTTCTCTATAAGAATCACCAGACTCTAAACATAGATGTACGTCAGGCGTATGACTTAAACCTTCTGGTTGTTCTTTAACGTACCATGGCTGCTACGTACTACATTCCCTACTCCACGAGCATATTGTTGATAGGAGGAAGAGGAGGCCACACTGCATATTAGATCTATCTGTAATTTTCTTTCTTCACCTATCCTTTTTAGGGGCGTTTGTTTCTTTATACAACTTGCTTTCATTTCGATGGAATCAATTGACTGTGTCAACATTTCTGTTTTATACATAGATTTAAAAATGAATAATAAGTTAGTTTATTGCAATATAACTGCACACTTCTTTTTCTTATCAATGGCTTGCCATACATTTATTGCTCTCCTTTATCCTAACAACCTCTCTAAAAAATCCTGTCAACATTATTAAATATAACGCATGAAACAACCAAAAAACAATCTAAGTTTAGGATAGATAATTATAGAATTCACTAAGAGTATGCCTACCCTCAAGGGGTTATATTTAGACGGTTGGGAAGGATCTGCGTAAAGCGTTAGTCGGCGTGGATAACATCAAAGGCACAACACAAACGTTATCGACCGTCTGGCTACATAAAGCATCGAACTGGTGCTTTGCCCTCATACGGTCCTCACAATCAAACTCACATTTGCCGAGGCCTTGCTAACGCAGCACTTCCTAACTCGCCGTGAAGAAATAAAATGCTGAGTGGAAAAAAATAGAGCCTCTACCTCGTCACCCACCCTTGTAACCCATCTATCGATATGTTGAGACACCACCAAACATTTAAGCTTTTAACCTTTGTAGATCTATTTCAGTCGATTCCTTTCAATGGTATCAACGATGTTTTTGACCTCTCAAAGAGAAAGGTCTCTTTCAAAGAGATGATTATATTTCGCTCACGAGTAATCTAAAACAATTTTTCATGTTGTTACAATTCTTCAAGTATCTTCTCCTACTTATGGGTACCTTAAGACAGCTCAGTAGGATATGATGTGCAGCTTTAACCATATTACATATGGTATAATCGAGGGGTGTATGAGTCTGGAGTGACCTATTCTTAGACAGGTCAACTTAAAGATGTCAGCGTATGTGTATTGGAAAATTAATAGGATTGCAGGATCATTAAGGAAAGCGTTTCAAGAGATAACGGATGGCAGGAAATGGATGTTTGTTGCAGATGGAGGGGCCGGGCAGGAGAACCTAAGTGTAATCAGAGTTATGGGGTGTGAGAGGTGCTCCAATGACTTTATAAGTGATGAAAGGGACGGGATTTGTTTTTATCTCCAACAGCATGGGAAAGCACTTAACGAACCTGCTCCGCATGGCGTTGGTAGCCAGAGCCTTGCAACAACTGATGGTGTCATTATTATGGCCACAACTACAGAATAGCTGATACCCAGGACACCACACTCTAAAATCAGGGGAGATCGTTCCTATCTAATACAAAACATCTTTGTCCCTTACTTTGGAATAGGCGGTTTTCAAAAAGAAAAATCTAACTGAAACACTGAGATTATGTCTTATGACCAATATCACAAGGAAACTTATTTCAGATGAAGGATGAATGTTGGTGGATTATTGAATAACAATGGATTTGTAGGCATCAGGTTCCCGAGAATATTCTTAAGTTAGAGGCTACAGATATGCAAATGGGAAATTCTTGCTAATCTTTCTATGTTTTGTCCATAGAGATATACCTATACTTTTCACTAAACGAATCCACCAAAACACTAATCGAAAGCATAACCTCGTGTATAGTACGGTACGACTTCGGCATATTTATTTTGTTCATATTCTCAATACGGGTAGGAGACAGTTGGCATTCTCTGATTGTCTGACCTATTCGCACTGCCGGTCGGTGAGGGGTGGGTGGATGGTAAACCCCTGCCGATCTTTGCAATATCTATTCAACACGTACCCTCCGAATAAACAAGTGTTCGTATGGGCCACAGCCATCGCGGCGCTGGTGCGAGATGCATGCGCTCGGCCTCAACCCCACCCTCATATGCTTCCTTCCCACTGCAACCCATGATGCTCACTCCTGGGAACGCGTTTGGCGTATGCGTTAAAGGGTGGGGGTGAAGGGCAGATAGGACCGGTGCCCTGGAGGCATCTATAGACCCTTTCCAAGCCATAGGTATCCCGCCTTCGAGAGGTTTAACTGCTTCCGTCCCAGAAGACAATGCCAAGGGACATAAATAGAAATGTAAATATCATGTAAGTACTGACGTGCATTTTTCCCATTGAGCAAATCGTGAGATATATATGTTGGTACATTTCAATATTCACTGGCTTTCAAAGGGTCCTTAGAACTAATACTCCCAGTTGACAGACGTATACAGGTACACTGTACTTTCATAAGTGGGCGATATTGCAAGCATCCTAGCATACCGTATACTTCCAGGCAAGATCAACGACCATATCATTTTTACTGGGCTGCTTTCTGTTCCTGTTTATAACATTCCATATGACGGCATATGGGAACTAATCTCGGAGGGATATATAGTATAGGGCGTTGCCTCCTGCGGGTAGCAGCCTCGTATGCCTGCCGCGCGTAGTAATGACGCCCTCGGCAAGAACGATGGCCGACCTATAGGTGCCCGGCGCCCGGCTTCAAGGCCCGCCATCAGCAGGGTATATATATCACAAGGTGGGGCCTATCACCGGGGGCCCTACTGCTTACACTCAAAACCCCTCACCCTACCACAACCCACCAGCAACGGCAGAAAAGTAGGGTAATAGTATCGACTCCTTCTCCTCATCCCGCCCTCCCCACCATCCTTACTCTCATACCCTCGCCTCCACATATTTTACTTGCTTGTGCATAGCTTCCGGTATATCCTTTGCTTCTACCTGACCCCACTGGGCTATTGGTACTGATATCCTATGGCAGAACAGGAATCTTTTACAATTATTTCTTTTCTATAACCACAGATTGCAGTTGTTTTCCTTTTCTTTAGTATCACCATCGTAACCACTAACAGCCAGGACTTAGACTAATATATGGATTGTGATTTTTTATCATTGCTGTAACTATAAACATATTACACATTTATAGACTGGGTGAGAAAGCATGCCTAAGTAATAAATTGTTCATATTTTCATTAGGACTAGTTTTCTTTTCTCTCGTTTCCTTTGAATGTTTTTCCAGCATTCACGTATTTCCGTCCCATATTGCCGATGATCAAATAATCATTCCCTGACCTGTTACCTGGACATAGGGTTTGGGGTACGGATGTTCTGCATACACAAGGCGTGGCGTGGCGTAAAGTATCAGCGGCCGGTATATTCAGGAGAAGTCAGTGGTTAGGTGGTGATTATAAAGCCACAATTTGTCACCTCGTTACCTGATACTGTTAAATTTGCATGTGTGAACTATTAGTACTACGGACCAAGGCGAGTTTATTTTACTAGTAAAGGTTTTTTTCGTGGGCGCGGGCGTACAGCTACATTGCTTATTTTTCGATTACGACTTGCACCGACATTGCTATGTCACAGTTAAATTCCGACATCGAGACCTAGCAAATGGCCAACAGACAACTTATCGATCCACACTATATCGCTATACAAGATAAGGCTGTGTCCTAGAGCCCGACACCTACATAAAGTAGAATGGTTTCACATCTTCCAGAGTAGAATCTCCATACTTGTCTTTGCCTCCTATTATTCTCCTTTAGACTTTTAGTATCGTGTATTCCAATATGACCGTACTACGAGGCTTTGAGTTGCCTGGTAAATAACTTTCTTTTCCTGCACTACTCTCAGTAGATTGCCTGAATAAGACCCTCAATCCAGTCTACTACTGCTATGTAGTAGGAGGACATCGGAGTGAACGTGATACCACCCGGTTGAGTGGAAATAATATATTAATATCACTTACACTGGAATATCAACAGTATGATGAACCCTGACTGACTATCGTAGTACACCGCCAATATCAGGGTGAAATGATAGATAGATGTTCACAGCTACCGAAAGGACTGTATGTCTTGTTAAATATACAGCGCTAGGGTGATATACACTTCATTTTATGAAACTGAGACAGGTTAGGGTGAGAATTCTTGACTTCCACTTGCCTTTGATCAATCAAATATGTGTTCCATCTACAATCTAAAATTAAAAGAACTATCTACAACGATTTTTTTTCATATATTGTATCACATGCAAACGCTGTAGCATTTAATATGTTGGGCAGGCAAAGACCAAATGCTTTCGGCTCACTTCAGGAATATCACAAAAGGACAATGTGAGGGAGAGTGCAGTGGTCAGACACTTCAACTCATCCCACCACATGGGTCTTGATGATGTATCCACAGCACTTGATACTGCGAAGGCAAAATACCTCAGAGACCTACTAGAATTCAACTGGATCCAATATCTACACACTAATGCACCACTGGGCCTGAACATCATGGACCCACTCAAGTATTAGCCTGAGAGTCAGTTGCTAACACCCGCACAAACCCGAATCTAGCCATGTCAAAAGATTTCTATTAACCTTTTCAAGTTGGTGGGCATATAGTCTTTCATTTATAGCAGGTCTTGGAAAACTTTCCAGAGACAAGACCACTCCCTGAACTCCACTTGGGTTCCCTACCATCTGCACATAACAACTACACAGTTGCAAGTTGTGCAAGACAACCAAACTCTAGTTGTCACCCATGTAGTAAAGTCTGGAGACCTGTTTCACACTTAGAAACACCCTCTATGCTTCACTTTTCTGTCATACCCAAAGACAGTACAGCTTAGTGACATTGACAAACTGCTAACAACCATTCCCAGCTGTCTGTCACACATTTGAGTCTGATGAGTACCTTGTGAAACTGCTATGGGAGTCCTAAACAAAGGGATTCCTCCCAAACATATCACACCTATCTGCAGACGACTGCTCCATCACTTTGATGCGGTAGCTCGAACAGTGTAAACCCTAGCCACTTTTTACACATAGAACTACCCCCCCCCCCCCGAAAACATTCCTCATAATACAAATGGTGATCCACAGAGGGTAAACTCGATGGGGCTTATAGATCTAAAAAGCCGTTCTTAGCTCAATACAGATGCTACATGCAGGATGGTTTTTGAAACAAACAGTTGTTCCAGGGATTCCCCATCCACAATGCGTCCATACATAATATATCACCACATAAATCAAGATATGCGAGGCTATGGGAATAATTTATGATTTAGTTTCACTGCTATTAGGAATTCGAGTGAAGCTGTGAATAGCGCAGTGCAACCCTTTTTCAGTTTGAATGATATTAGTAATTCACTACGTCTCTGTGTCTGGAATAATAAACTGGGGATATATATTGCGTATTTTGCTAAACTGAAATGAACGCCTTTCAATATTTTCTTTCCTTCTCTTTTTTTCCACTTCACTCGCATTTATCAATCTGTTTTTTTCTGCCTAGTAAATGAACATTATCCTGTTGATGGGATGTGCGAGTCAATAATCAATTGAACTCTGAACATGGTTAATGTCAATGCGTCTATTTGCAGTGAATAATCAATAAAGTTGCCTATCAGACCCGACAATTGCATATAATTTCCCAGGAGCGTAGAACCGTTCTGAACATGGATCGTTGTACGTTCTCACCCAGTGTTCCCTATAGACTTATACACTAAAAGATGAAACACCCGATAAAAAACAACACTCTACCTTATCTGAAAAAAAACTCTACATGAAAGCCCGTTCCCACGGACTACACCGATTTCCTCTAGGAGTCTGGCTTCCGGCCACAAGAGGCACCCTGATGGTTGACTGGCATGACACCTAGCGACTTGAGGTTGAAACGGAAGGCGGATTTACCCAACAGTTCTACAGGGCCCGCTTGCATTGTAATTAAATCAGGTATAGGGGGGTATAGCTCTCGATCGTATGTATGTATTTACCATGAGCCTTACTTCACTAGTCCCGACTGTGTATGAGAGAAGCAACGGCAGGAGTAGGTACAGCTTGAAATTCACTTTAAATATATGGCAGCCATTGAAGAGGAAATATACTATTCAATTTCAGACTCTGGATTATCTAATTTCAACCTGCTCACTTTTAAACGAAACAAATCAAGCCAAAGATAGCTGCGTATTTTGCATGAACATGGTCTATAACTATGATGTTTTCCGTAAGGTTACTGTGAAATGTAATTGTTTTATCATCTTCCCCAACATCGACAGTATACAGTGTTATTAGAGACCTGTGAGCGCTAAATCGACTGATGTGATATATAGCCCGGGGCCAACACCAGTGCTGCCACCTAGTCGGGGGAAGAGAACTGTGGCCTGTACCCGGCAGCCCTCGCCTCTTTAGTAAACTATCATAGACATATGAGGCGCTATCGTCATAGTACAATCGTAGGGACTAGGAAACAACCAAGATACAACGGACGTTCAAATGTACTGAAAAAAACTCTTGGAGCAGAGCCATCACTATTGAGCATGAGAAATCCCTACATGCAGAAGCCAAGTTTTTTTTCTAAAATAAGAAGTGTGTTCGTGCAGTGGAAATTCTTTTTAACTTTTTAAAAACAGAACTGACGTACATTTTCTTGTTAAGGCATGATGATGGTCCTGTTCACTGTGTCATGTCATATACTGTACTTGGCAATATGTCACGCTATCAGCCCGTTCGCAGTTATTTTAACCACGAGTACCTGAGTCTCTGTGATCTCCCTTACCTGTTAGGGCGATGCATGGGACTGGCACACTGACTCGTACACACTAGCAACATTGCATGTCACGAGGAAATTTCCCCTACACCCCTCCCTCATTATTCATCCCCCTCCCTATGCATGTTTAGACATGAACGACATGGAAGATTTGAGAACCATGGGACATGTATATGGAAAAGAATTCCTTTGAGATTTGTAAGGGTATGTGAACTTAAGATGGTATGTAGGGATTTGCATTAGTCTAAGATTGAAACTAATAGTAAACGATGCTTTAAACTTCTGTAAGATGAGATGGATACACTGCTAACTAAATATATTTGCGCCTAATAGAGGTACCGCATCAGACACATACAACTATAAACTATTAATGCACATTGACAAATGAAACTGAACCCTCCTTCACAAGATCCAAAAATGAATTATCTTCTCTCAGTTAAGCAGAATGAAATCACAAAACGAGACCGACCAAGTGCCGAACAATCTGTTCTGGATCATATAAGGTCGTTCCGTGTGTTACTTCTCATAAGGATCGATAAGATTTTATGTCCGCGTTACGTCTCCACCCGCCTCGTATCTACACCAGTATACAACACATTCAAACACACGCTGAAGACATATGTCGATATATATATATATATATATATATATATATATATATATATATATATATATATATATATATATATATATATATATATATATATATATATATATATATATATATATATATATATATATATGTAAAATAAGGAAATGTATTCTCCATAATATGAGTAAATACATCAATATAGCCAGGCGACAAAAAGATTATAATTATTCTGAAAGAAATAGAATATATCATGAATTGAAGTAAGCGTGTGTGGGATATCTATTAAAGAAACAATATGCATAGAAAAATGGAAAAGAGCTCCCTTGACCGTATAAATCTGGAAGAAAAAAATCATTATATACCAATGGTAGTGTGGGTGGGGTATTGAGGGAAGGGGGTGAGAGTGGCACCTAGGCAGAGGCCTCAGGACGGTATGGGTGGTTGGTAGAGGACGGGACCTGGCCGCGGCTGGTGAATCAGTTATGAAGAGAGCTGGCATGCCTTGCCTCTCGATCAATCAAAATGGGCGGAACCCGGCTGAAATATTAAAAAAAGAACACACAGCCATGGGAAAAAATAAACATGCGTTTAAAATGAGGATTTCCTGCAGTCTTGTAACAGTTGGCACTAGTCCAGGTATTGGGCGTTAGTTGACTCGTCTGACAGTTGAACGTCGTGGCTTGTAGCTATATTTGTGGGAAGTAATGTTTTCCTTTCAAAGAAGCATTAAGTTAGTTTTTTTCTAGAATAGGCCACGGTGGGCGAGTGTTATATTCACACTCTTCAAACCTCTCTTATCTATTACCAATGAACGTATACATATGGTTTAGTCATATCTGCGCATATGTTGCGATCTGGTGATAGGCTGTATTTACACATTAGGCTATGCAATAGTATTGTCAAACGGGGAGAGAACAATAATACAACGTGCCGATATTTGATGTGTTGAACATTTGTCATCGTGAATTGTTTCTTTTCACTAAAATATTCAGTCTATCCATGAACAATTCAAGAAAGGAATTTGTGAACTGTAAAAATAGAAATGACAGACAATGGATTATCGATGAGCTCCTGCAATGGAAACTAACTTTACCCCATGGTACAGACAATCAACAAGTGCCCATCACTCATAAACAAAACACTAAACCATGTGTGGAACTATGAGGGACACACATCAAGCAGGCGTGGGGGACTAATTTCGATCTCGTCCTCCATGGAATAGTACCCGTTAACAACAACAACAACAACGTGTTCCCCAGGCGTAATCAACACATATACGCAGTTACGCAGCTCAGACTTGAAGAGGAGTCCTCCCTGACGGCACCACAAGCTTGGCCAGTGCCGATATACCACGTAGTCCCTCCAGGGTCGGGCTGACACATCCTAGCTATTAATGACTCACCTGAATAAAGGGTCCGTAGTAGTGTGTAGGTCAGTATGCCCGGAGGTGTCCGTTTAATCCAGTCCTTTCCTCCTGTAGGGAGGCGTGAAGCTCCCGTCACAAGGCACGTTCACACACACAACACATACACACAGGAGGAATAGTAGCAGGGGGGGGTCCCGCGCCCGGCTGCTCGCTGCTGCCCGTCCTGCCGTAGTCACAGGCTCTGCCGCCGCCGCCGCCGCCGATACCACCAGGCCGTCCCACGGAGGAGGCTCCACGCGTACAGGTCCTCCACCTCCCGAGGCCGGCGACTGTCAAATCCAGGAGGAATGCGTGGGCGGGTAGATGTGGCTAGGGGCCAGTGGTGGTGGCGGTGGTACTGGAGGTGTGCTTGAAACGCGAGTATAGGATGGACCTCCTTGTCTGTAAAAGAAGCGAATGCTTAGTGTTAGACGTTCCTCTATTGATTGAGCCTGTGCTGATATCTAGCGTGGGAGAATACGGGTCGGGAGCAACTGTGTGGCTGGCTGGCTGGTGATGGAGGTAGTTGTGTGCGAACCCCGCCCTCAAAACTCCCACCCACATGGCGCTAGAGACCTGCTCAAGGGGCACCATTCCATAGCTTAGCCAGAGCAGAGCACCTAAAGTGGATGAGGGGAACTATACCGTACAAAATATCCCGACCAATATCCCTTATGATCTGTACGGGTGGTCCCATAGCTCGCGTGCGTTTCCCCTTTCTGTCGGATCTTTTTCAGATGTAGCCTTGCACGTTCTGCCTTTCCCAGTTTAGTATTACATGTATATAGAGACATAGTTAGTGTGACTGAATGGAATCTGTTCAGAGATATTTTGTTCTGAAATACTCACCGAGTTCGGAGAACGAGGTGAGTATTTCTGACTAAAATATCGAGGTTTTACAATAACATTTTCCTGTATTAACTATATTTTTCTAATCTAGAGTATTAGAATATGGGATTTATATGTTCTGGGAATGCACTCCTCTCTCGCAATATGACGGCATAATAAACACGTATCGTCAAAAAACAACGCCTGATTATAAATCATATCAATGTTAACTTTAAAAGACCTGAGGAAATACTACGTGCATTTGTATTGTCGTGGGTTGCTACAGCCCTGGTGACATGATTATGAGCAATGACTCATGGTATGGCAACCCCATTGTAACCAGGCACTGAACAGGTAAACATTCGCACGCCATAAAGCTTTTTCCACCTCCCGACTTCTGGCCTCCGATAAACTAGTCGGCCACCTCTGACGGATTTTTAAAAATCATCTTGGTCAGAAATCGGCAGGTGAAATTGAAAATTTAAAAAGCTCGCGCCCCATCTATGATCTGATTTTTGGCGTTTGTTGACAGCACTTCCCGATTGTGGCCGATCGATTCAACAGGGTTTGATTTTGCCGAGAATTATGAGTTCAGAAAGAAGGATCAAAAGACGGTCGACAGTTTGTGTTTGTTACAGACTCGACTCGGTTGTCCGGAGGAATTTCGTGTAGGAGAAAGGGTAATAAACTAATTAAAAAACCCCAGATAGAAACAGACAATTGGTATACAAAACCGCCGATATTTGGCTCTGAATCTTAGCGCTAGCACCACCATCTCAATATCTGCATATTAGAACGAGTGCTGCCTGAAAGACCATCGCTAGACAACAACATATCCGATCTTTTACCTTCATTTTTTGGGTGCTCGCACCACCATCTCCATATTTGAGTATCGGATTGTATGGCTGCTAAAATCGCCGATCATTTTATTGGCAGGTCAAAATATGCCTTAAAGAAGTTACCCGGGAGAGTGTGTTCTCCAGACGCTTTCCCGAACGTCTTCCATCCATTTCATGTTTACAAAATATTCGGTAATGCGACTACCTCGCCTAAAGAACACTTTTTGATGACCCGAATGTCAAATCGTCTCTCACTAATGGCACCAAATGAAAGTTTCCGGCCGGGATATTTTAATTTGACAAATTGTAAAGCGTGTCTCACCCATCGATTGAGTTTGGCACTCTGACAAATAGCTCGGTACTAGAACTCCTGAGAATGGTACTGGAACTCAACAATCTCGAGTTCAATGAACAGCACAACCTCCAGCTCGGAGGTATAGTCCAGCAGGCAAAGCCTAAATTTAGGCTTAACCCCCACTTCTCCGATATAGTTGTTTTCTCTGCAGATTATTCGTCTCTGCAGATTATTCGTATGTAATGAGATCTAGAGCTCTCACCATTGAGCGTTTTTTAATATTCCAGATGATGTCCTCAATGACTGCCCTGAAGGGCCTAACCCATTCACGCCGGGTGATGCCAGGGCTGGCCGGGTGATGCCTTTAGGCATCATTTACAAAATATTCGTTTTTTTCCCAAATAGAATTGGAAATATTGGCTCAATAAACTTTTTCTTGGGGGGGGGGGGGGTGTTAATAAACATGAAATTTTAACAGAATGTAGGTATAACATCATATCTAATATTTTTAGGTGAAATGAAAAATATTATCAAGGATCACATGTCATGTCACATGATGCAAAGATAAAATGTTCACAAAATACCCTATATATACAGCCTGTAGCGGTATATTGCCTGGCACCTGGTGCGATAGGGTTAACTTAAAAAAACTCGCATTCTTACCTTATTGACTACTACAGATCTATGATATTTTGGTCAAGATATATGTTTTGGGGCCCAAAAATCTTAATGGAAAAGGTTTGAGAAGAATCGAATTTACTGTTCTACTGTTTACTGCTATGGTAAATAGCTATATTCCTACCTTTTAGTTTGTTTTGGTAGTTAAACGTCCAATTTCTTCAACTAGATTTTGCCATAATTAAGCTGAAAATAGGGGTTAGATAATGGTAATACTGCCATAGCTTGCAGGAAAATGTAAATTAGTGCACTGCTTTTACATTATAGCTATATGCTCATGCCCACAATATATCAGATAAATATGTTTAATGGGTCACATTTTCTGTTGCCCTGGTAACTATCTAGAATAACTTATGTTTATAAATAAAGGCAATGATACATAACTTAAAGAGTAAAGATTAGGTTAGTTGAGTGCTTCCTAAGATCATGCTAGGATAGTTTTTTTTATAAATACCCTCTTAGTTGTTGTCATGGTAACCACAAAGATGCTATCATGACTGAATTTTGTAATATTTTGATAAACATTGATCATTCTCATATATGTGATTTAAATCGGAGCCTATAGTTGAAATAGCATGACGGGATGTGTCTTTGTCTCTTTGGATTACCAAGAACTCTCCTCTGACCCATTGACAATGCTCATCATGCAGCAAACCAACAAAGATTTCACCTCATTAATTGAAACCATACTTCACCAGAAGAAGAGTGAACTGGCTAAGCCAACTGCAGAAGGACATGAGTATGATATTAAAGATTTCACTTATCAAAAGAAACCACCAATGGCATAGCTCCATATATCTTCTCTTTCATGAGATATCCAATATCGTCAGGATGTGTCATAGAAGAGAGCTACTGATAATGTCTTCATTCATTCAGGATATTATCTTCAATGATGAATGCCCAAAATTCAATGGCTACAACACAAAGATGTGTCAAGGGCAAGATCATTCATTGGCACCAGGATGACAATCTTCTATTAATCAATAAGCCTCTTCGAGATGCAGCAACAATGATTACAGCAACAATGAAGGCAAATCAGATATCAGAGGCTGCTTGGTAGATACACGATCCTAACATTAGACCAGCAAATATACTGGGTTGCATTGCATATTCTCTGGGAGAATGAAACCAGGTTCCAGAACTTCTATCTGAGAATTGATGAATTACTGTGGTTGCATTGGTACACTGATGGCTGACACTGGTATAGCAGAAATACTGAAAATGTTCAATGGTAAGAAGTTGACAACTTTTTGGGGAGATGCGAAGCATCCAACTTTGGGTAGATTGTCTTGTTGAGCCTGAGTTCTCGATCCTCAAACATATTTGAGTTGAGTGACAGGCAGACTGGGCACTCCCTCAAGATAGTACCGATGAAATAATACCTCTCTTCCTTGCAGCAGAACATACTTTGATAACCTGGGCATACAGTCGACATACATGCAATGTAATCATTACCTACTATATCTAAAAAACTATGATTCTGGTAGAATCCGCTTGGAGTGTCTCCCGCACATAGAGACAGAGTGAACCCGATCTAGGGTTGGAGACTGAAGGGCCACGAGAGTGAGATTCTCGTGCAGTACTTATCTGAATCCTGCTACTCTTTTTTGTATTAATCTACTCAGATATACTTCTATTCTTAGGATTCGTTTCGTGCCATACTGAAAACATAATTTAGAACTGTAGTTTTCTAATCTCCTTGCTTTGAATTCAGCCTCCGAGAACACAACCTTACGCTGGTGTCAATCCAAATAGTTCTGATCGCTGATGACCAGCTCAAACACCTGTGTCATATTAAATGATTACCACGTTATACTGATGGTTTCCCATTCACCCGCTGGGGGGCATGACGGCAGTTAGGAATTGATAGCCAAATATGAATCGACGAAGTCGCTAGTTAATGACTTAAACTAAATAGGGGATGGCGTAGATCCTGCTGTGCAGACATACCACAAGGAATAGATCCTAGCAGAATCAAAGCCAAAGCCCTTGACAATAATACACTATGTAAGAAAGTAGAATACAGCATAGGTCCACTAGCTCAAAATATACTTGTCAATGTGATGACTGGAAAGATTGAAGTCCACCCATCGGTAAATGTCACACTGCTGTCACTATAGATGAAACTCAGATGTTTGAGAAAAGCTGGCCATTTGGCTTTCATGATACCATATCAAAGAAGATAAATGCAATGGCACTTACCCAGAAACACCTCAAAGTGGGGTTTTAACACTAGGAGGGTAAGCTGCCATAGTGAGACCACAGTGATAGTTTGCGTTTCATGAGAACGTGCAGTCAAGCGTAAACACAAGTCAGGTAAGGAGTGAGACCAACAGTGAGAGAGTACATTTCACTAGAAAATTAGGTCTCACTGTACCTATCACTGTTGAGGCACTATTAGTGACAGGGTAGACCATGTCGCTGTTGGGTTTAGAGTTTTGTTTTTACCCACTTCCCGTAAGAGTCAGGCAATGAAATTTTAACACGAGTAAGGTATACATACAACCTATAATCGTACCAAATATCAAGAAGATCGGACCCGCCGTTCCGAAGATATCGGCGCTTGAATTTTCCACTCCCTCTGTGCGTTTGCGTTGGTCGCTGTTCTTTTTCACTGCCTCCGGAGGCCGACGGAAAGTGCTCGTATTTGCTATGACGAAATTCAAACGCCGATATCTTCGGAACGGCACGGCCGTTTTCTTCATATTTGGTACAATCAAGGTTTACATATACCCCTTTCCTATGGAAAGCATGGAAAATATTTTATATACACACAGTGAGTTAGACTTGTACTGTCCAAGTTTGATAACACTGACACACACAGTCGAATAGATCAACAGGCTTCCGCACTTCCCGTAGGAATTAAGCAATGAAACTTTAACAGCTCACAACCAGGGTTTTCGCGAAAACTCTGCCCAAGATCCACGGGGAGGCCATGGCAAACCGAGATCCTACCAGCGCTCTCAACCGTACGACACCACGGAGAGGGGCGCGGGATCTCGCGGGAGACGAGGCCGCAGCCGCGGACGCGGACGAGGAGGTCGAAGGGCCCCAACCACGGACCAGTCAGGTCGACCACTGACGAGTTTCAACGACAAGATGACTCTAAGGTGAGCACTGAAGTGCTGAAAGTTGGACTCTCTGTTCATGTTAAACCGTTTGTACCTTTTGTTCACGTTGAATCTTCCAGTTCCATTGTTCATAGTGGACCTGTTGTTTCAAGCACTTGTACTGTTGAACAAGATGTCCCGAAAACCCATGTTCCGAATAAAACATCCAATGTTTTGTACTCAAGTGTTTGTACCACTCAATCAGATTACTCTACAGAACAGCTAAGTAGTAACACTGTAAATGTAGAAAATACAAAGTCGGAAAACCCTATTGTAGTCAATCTCTCAAAGAGATCGCTAACTAAAGACGAAATCTCCTTGCTAGAAAAAGGTCTCAATTTTTGTCCAGTACAGGACAACCATAACGATGGAGACCAGAAAATAGAGTTGGACCAGTTTCATCAGAAACTACGGACCAAACAATTCTTTGATAAAGAACAGTCCAGTATGGTAACTGTCAGCCACAAAGGAAACAATCTAGCTTTTGATGACCAATTCATGATACGAAGCCTCAAGTGAAAATCCAAGTGGAAACCCCCACTTGGATCTCAAAACCTAGAGAGTTTCATATCAATTAACGAGGTCAATCAGTCAATGCCATCAGTGAGGAGGAAGCGAGCCAAACCGAATATGACTGGAGGTGAAAAAACGGCTCTACGTTCACTCTCCCAAGACAAGAACATAGTCATAAAACAGGCAGACAAGGGATGCGCCACTGTAGTGCAAGATATTGAACAATATCTTGCCGAGGCAGAAAAACAATTGGGGGATGAAAGTACATATCATCCCCCAAGCGATCCAACAAAAAGCCTCAACACAGAAATTGAGGATAAAATAGAGGAAATGACCAAGGGTGGGGAGATAAGTGATAGAATGGCAGGCACTCTGAAAAATGACAAACATCTATTTTCTCCCCAAAATCCAGAAGACCCAACGACCTCCACCCGGGAGGCCGGTGGTGTCGGCAAACAATTGTCCGACAGAGAAAATCTCATCCTTTGTCAACAATTTTCTAAAACCACTAGTGCCAGATATAAAGTCATATATCAAGGACACTAACGACTTTGTGAACAAGATTGAGAATCTCCAAAACCGACGTGGAGACATAATCATGGGAACTCTAGATGTGAGTTCCGTATACACAAACATATCAAATGCCGAAGGCATTGAGGTCATCTCTAAAAAACTAAAGGAGACCAGAAAAGGGGACATCAAACCCACCAATCAATCACTGGTAGACCTCTTGGAAATGGTGTTGACTAAAAACAACATAGTTTTCAATGGTAAACATTATATTCAGGTTAGAGGGACGGCGATGGGGACCAGGCTGGCCCCGTCGTACGCCAACCTGTTTATGGAACACATCGAGGAGACGATACTTCCGAAGTATCACCTCGCACCCTCAGTATGGTGGAGATATATAGACGATATCTTCTACATATGGGAACATGGCCAAGATGAACTAGACAAGTGGTTGGAGTTTTTGAACAATGCCCACCACTCCATCAAGTTTACGAATGAGAGCTCTAGGACAGAGATTAACTTCCTGGACACGAAGGTCAAGGTGGAGGAGGGCAAAATGTACACAGACTTGTACACAAAGCCCACAGATGCTAACACATATCTACGATATGATTCAGCACACCCTCCAGCTACAAAGCGTAGTCTCCCGTACTCCCAACTTCTGAGACTGAAACGCATATGTGGGAAAACCGAAGACTACGAAAAACATGCCACGAAGAGTAAAGTGGATGAATTCGAAGCCAAAGGTTACCCATGAGAGACACTCCTACAGTGCAAGGCTAAGGTTGATGCCATAGAAAGGAGCGACACTCTCAAACCGAAAAAAGACAAAGGTGACAAAGAGGAAAAAGAAAAAACTTTCCTGATCGCCACCTACCGCCCTGGCAATAACAAACTGGGGGAAATTGTCGAGAAAAACTGGGACCTACTAGGAAGGTCGGTAACGACAAAGTCAATATACAGAAGTAAACTAGTAAAGGGCTACAAACGCCCTAAGAATCTGAATGATCATCTGGTCAGATCCAAGACAGATTACCACCCCGAAAATGAAAGGGAAAGGGTGACAGACAATGACAAGGGCAAAACCAATATGCGCAATATTTGCAATCGTAAAAACTGTCAGTATTGCGCCAAACTGGATAGGGGTGGCAGCATCCGCTCCAAAACCACAAACGACAGGTATGACACCAAGTGGAATGTGACCTGCAACAGTTCCAATGTAATATACTGCATTGAATGTCAAAAATGCGGTATGAATTACGTTGGGCAAACCAAACGCAAGATCAGAGAAAGGATGTACGAGCATCTCAGAAACATCAAAAAAGCAAACAATCAAAATGAAGTACCAATATACTTCAATGACTGTAATCATGAAGGCATCGAAGATGTGAAGTTTCACATACTCGACTTCATCTTTTGCCACCCCAAAAGCGATAGAGCGATGACCCTACAGAACAAAGTTCAGTACAATTGGATCCATCGACTAAGGAGTCAATCCCCATGGGGACTAAACACCATGGACAACCGGTACGGCTAAGGGACTGCCATAACGCCACGTCAAATTTTTTTTAATACGAAAATAGACGACTTCACGCACTAATTCGCTATAGAGAATTCTAAGAGAAATCATTCACACAGCAGTCCTACAAGCCCGGCCTTAAAAGACTCCTAATTTGGTACTCGCCAACGAAAATTATACCCACCAGTAGGGGGGTGTGCTTTTTGAGCTAGATATTATAGGCTGCGACAGCAGCCGGCCACGCAACATTTGCAAAACAATAAAATAGAGAAATATCACACGTACAGTGATCCTCTCTTTTCACCACCACAAAAGTGGTACATGACAGTGAACGAATCAGGGCAAAATACCCCCCCAAAAGTGCCACACCTGACGAGAAGAAGTAATCTTCGAAACCACAAGTCTCTCGTCCCCGTATCTGAGGAGAACGGTCCGATAAACTCGAATCCACAGCAGTTTGTCCGCCCTCCCCTACACATAAAATGTCCCCACCCCACTGAGCACCAAATGGTCAGCCCCTGCTGGTAGCAGAAAGGCGGTGCCCAGCGTGAGGACGTTGCCACAGTGACGGCGAGTTGTGTACTACGCTGTCCAATCAGAATTGTCCTGACGGTAGAACTAGGTCAAGTTCAGCCAATAGGAACGGGGATAACATCTAGCACACGGCGCAACCGACGCCACGGCGAGTACGCTATAATGTTAGGAGAACACTTGTGGTCGTGTTACGCACGCATTGCAGACGTCCGACAATCCTTGAAACTTTAACACGAGTTAGGGACATATGTGACCTATAAGCCTTCCAAATATGAAGACAATAGGCCGCACCAATATGTGGTTATTACCAAAATGGTCCCTATTTACTCTGTGGTATATCCACAGCATAGCGAGACCCTGTGCCAACAGTGAGACTCAACAGCGAGACCACTGATGAAACGCGAATTTGGGCTTGACACTGTTGGTATCGCTGTTGCTGGCACTGTTGTGGTCCTACCTCTCGCTTTTGCCCCTCTACTAGTGAAACGGCCCACAGATACCTGAGAGCTGGTACTCATACCCTAAGCTACATATGTGACACAACTCATATGATGTCAGAAGTCATCGCCCAGGCAACATAATTCATTTTAGCATGCTATAATAAGTGTAAATGTACATCACTGAGAGAGGTACAACAGAAAATGTGGAAAATCAAAGTAGGGCGGAGTGTGGCTGGTGTACCAAAGCTGGATTCCTTGCCACCAACAAATAATGCATTCAAGAAAGATGTTGCGTATGGTCACAAACAGAATCTGGATGGTCGTGGTATGATCCAAAAGACTTTATCCAACAATTCATCCCAGTACCATCCTCCTAGCACCAGATAAAGTACTGAAACTTGTCAGATGAGGGGGGGGGGGGGGCACTAGACCTGAATGAGAAGATCATATCATCCTCCACTTACGATGCTTGTTATCAGAGCTCAAATCTCATCTATGGCATAACATGCATTATCCTACCCCTAATAAAAAACCGCCATAGACTTAACATAGGCAAATTTTATGTGGCAGGCCATGACATAAAGTGTTTTTTATGCCACTAGAGTAATAACAATATTGACCAATCAGAGAGCGGGATTTCAGCTACTATGAAAAAAAGTTCTGTTGGTCGTTGAGTCAATATTTATCTTTTAGTAATACAAAAGCATAGACGGGGTAGGATAAATACGAAACCGAACTCGAGTTAGACTTGTCAGTGTCTATGCCACTCTGGTCAGGTCTGCTCCTCACTACACTCGGTTACGCCTCGTGTAGTAATACACGACCTGCCCATCGTGGCATAAACATTGTCAAGTCTAACTCTCGTTTGGTTTCTACTAATTAGATCCTCTGCACAATATGTGGGACAAACGAAAACACTTTTACCGCATGAAATATGCAGATTTGGACAGTGACATGAACTTCCATTTCAATACAGATGGTCATAATGGCCTCAAGGATTTACATATGCAGAGGTCAGTCAATAGTTGCGCAATTATATTAAGAGGAACTGGATGTTCCATTTGAGAAACCAAATCCCGTATAGAGAGGCCGCAACAGTGTGATGTCACGGCTGTGATGGGTGGTTGGTATGCCTCACTGTTCTATGAATGTAGTCTGGGAGATTGTACAGCAACGGTTTGGTTCTGACTAGTAGAAGTAATTTATAAGGTAGCATCGGTTGTGATTAGAAGTGTTTTTGCTATATATTCTAAATGACTATTCTTTTTGCGTTTTCAACAATTTTACCAACAATTACAGAGATGTGTTTCTTTCAAAAGCAGATTATATCTTTCTTTTGGATTGTCTCCAACTATATTTTCAGGTTGTTACTACTGCCTTGTACCTTTTGAAAGTTCAGAAGGATATGCTAACAAAATATAGGCATATTGCCTGACCATTGTGTCAGACATGACACAATGGTGGGTTTTCTTCTCCTTTCAAGAGGTATTCATGTTTACTTCTGAAGCGACCTATTCTCAGACAGGTCAACTTCAACTTTAATAATACAGGCCTCTTGACCTCTGTAGACTTCAGAAGTCGAGGGAGCCAAGCCCCCCCCCCCCCCCCCCCCCAGTCAGGATCCTCACTGAGGAGAGCATCCCTAATTTTATGAATATTCATTCCTTAAAGCCAACCTTTGAAATATACTGTTTGAGCATCATGTATATTTTGCGGATGACCGTTTTCATATGTATGAACAGTGCTTTTGTTAAAAGTCAGAGTTCAACAAGGTTATAAATCTCCAGTTATTTAAGTCCTGTTGAGACTCCTGTTTCTTGGGAATTAGTCTTGCAACCCCTCTTTTTTGTTCGTTACCCAACTCTACTGTTTCCAGGAAGGAGAGAAAGGCTGTATGAAGAGGAGCACGGAGTGATTCCCAAAACATTCTGAAGAATTCAGTTGTGAGCCCATCCGACCCAGGTGTTTTGTTCATGTTTAATTTCTGAAACACATTAGTTAACTCTTTCTTTGTATGCAGTCTATCCATCAGTTCATTCACAGAGGGATCAAGTCTCGTTAGGGATGATTTGGTTGGTCAGTTTGATTTAACGTCCAGCCAACCATTACAGGATCTTACCAGACTTTCTCAAGGTTCTTCTACACCACAAGGGTGGTTATCGAATCTATGTAATGAATTTAGATAGAAATCTCACTCCTACACATTTACTGAGATGAGAGTTCTTTTACTTCCCACACCGCATAGACTTGGTATGAGAAGAATTGGCCTTTGATATATCAGTAAATCTATCACTGCTGGGGGTGAAGAAGAAAAGTGCCTGCAGTTGGACTCAAATCAACAAAGTCCAGAGCTCTTTACGACTGAGCTAACTCCCCACCCTGGTTGCTTTCATTACGCTTGCGTGCAAGCATATCCGGTCTGCAGCACAAGGAGGCAAGGCAACCAGATTGGTAACTGCTGTCCAACCCAGCAGACCAGTTGGCTATGAAATCTGGATGGGGAGTTTGGGGAGGGTTGAACCATTGTTTATTGGTGTAAATGTGCCCAATTTATTCTTGTTTATTGAATATACATGTACATGTAATCTTGTATTATACATGTAGAGTTTCTCCATAAAACAACTTGGTGGTCCTATCATACACACATTGAGAGCCGACAGTTATACACATACCAGTATTTGATTTGGATATTTGCTCATAAGTTTTACACCGGCCTGCCAGCCTGCTTAGGGAGCATTGATTAATTATGGCCGGGGGCACAGTTTTTGGACCAATTGTCATTAGAATACTGGAAAAAGTAGCCCCCCTCCCTGAAA